>VDFB02164352.1:0-28073 GCA_007258455.2 Sequoia sempervirens | reverse complement strand
GAAAGCTGAAGTAATCGAAGAGTTTAAAAACATCACTCCTGAAGAAGGAAGACAACCAGTGAATCAGGCTGGTGTTTTGATTTTGCCTGAATGGGACATCGCAGATGCAGTGGCTTTCAGTGCCATTATGAAGTCCAAGAATCCTTTTCAGGATTCTGAAGAAGAAGTTAAGGCAGCATTACAAAACTCTGCCTTCAGTGAAGAATATGAGACCTTGGCAATTTGGGCATTGGCTCCATAAGGAAGAAAGCCAGACATTGCTAATATTAATCCAAAATTAAAAGGAGGATTAATAATAAAGAGGGCTTCAGAGACTACAACAACCGAAGCCACTAGTTTAACTATGAATGTGGCCAAGTTGGCCCAAAAGACTACTGAAAGGGAGGAGGCTGAAAGAAAGAGCCTAACGGAGAAGTATAACATTTTAATTGAAGAATATAGTAAAATGCAACAGAGGAATGTTGAGCTGCAAACTAAAGTAGAAAGGTTCAAGTATAGACATACTGGGGAAACATCCAATGCTCCACGAACCAGCACATCACCTCCCACAGCAGGGTCAATGCCTCCTGCTTCTCCAAATGTTTCTACACTAGGGTCTCCCATTCAAAATCCTGCTCTTACCCCTCCTCTAGAACAAGTTGATGAACAAACAAAGTGCTCTGTTGATCGAACAAAGAGGCAACTCATGTAGGAAATTGATCAATTACAACAATCACTAAGGGTAAAAGAGGAGGGTTTTCTTTCAAAAGAAAAAGAAAGTGTTACTCTTGTTTTGGAGCATTTAAATGAAAAGGTGGATAATAAACTACCCTCTATACAATCTTTGTATTCTTTTCTATCTGAAGCAATAAATAATATTGATAGGGATAAGGAGATAGTGATTCCAATAATTCAAAATTGGATCCCTAAGGAAAATAATCTAGATGTTATGACTAAAGCCTCAAGGTTTGATGCAAATAATAGGCCCCAATCATTGAAGCCTACTTATATATTAGTTAAATCATTGCAAAGTTTTCAGACCTACCAGATGATCTAAGTAGGAAGACTAGGGAGTTGGTAAATAACTTCAATGATTGGGGTAACACACTGTTACCTGATATAACTGATGAGCAGGGGGAAATCGGAACACTCCAACACTGGCAGGATCAAGCAAGTAGAGTCATCAATAATCAAATTAAAAAAAATTGTGATGACTCAAATTATGATTTGTTGTTAAATTGTATGGATAAGATTATTGGTACCGGCTCATTTTTGGAATCTTTTGAAAGAGATGCTAATCAGGTAGCGGTAAAGTATTTGCCTTATAGTAGAAAGGTAAAAGAGGTGATTGATTTTGACTGGCCAAGTGATGAAGAATACCAGAGGTGGGTGGCTAAGTATTTGAATGATGATGAGTAAAAAGAGTGGGCTACCGATAGGTGGCAAATCAGATGTTGCGGTTACAATGTTTCCAGTTTTGTATGGATGATTTTCTTGGTGTGGGTTTTGCGTGGTTTTTTGTTATTGCATCAACCTTCCTCCACCTATTACGATGAACGTATGCTCCAGATGATTGTTGTTGTAAATGATTTTGAACAACATTTTCTGTGGTGGCCGTTGTAACAAATTTTGGAATATCACTGTGTGTCTTAATCGATCAGACAGTGTACTTTTTTGGCCCAAAGGTTTGTTTTCTCCTTCATTTTCTATAAGAAGGATTTCACAATGTATATCGGGTTAGCAAGTTAGATAACTTTTAACAGTCTAGTGAAGGCAGAAAGTGAATTGTAAAGTCCGATGGTTTTAGAGAAATGCAAGTAGGGTTTTGAGTCATTATGTAACAGGTTTTGAGTTCATAGAGATTTAATGTTGTATAACAGTACTAGCATTTGAGTTGAAATGAAAATTCGAGCTCATGTCTCTCTATTGTACATGCATATCCGAACTTTGAATGAAATAACTAAGGGTTGTTTTCTCCATCTCACTGTTGTGGTGTGTATGATTCTATTTTAGCTTTAATTCAAGGAATTAATCAAAATGCTTGAATGGGATTATAGGCGGATATGTGTTGTATAAGGATTTGATAAGTAGTCTTGGGTTAGAATGCACACTGATGAAATTGTAATGCAATATTGTCAGGGATCTTATATGTGATGTATTAAATCTGTTATAAACCTATAGATGCTTATGAATTTGACTCCTATAATGGATATATGGCACTGATCTAAGTTGTAATTATTTGTGTAGTTCAGTATTTGTTTGTCTTTGCCTAGAGCTTGCTACAAATTGAAATCATTGACTATCTTATACAATGGATTGTGTTTAGTTATCTCACGCCCAGATAGTTGATATTGTCTATGAACAACCAATTCTAGTTGATATTATCTTATCGCGGTTGAGCTATTATGAGACTTATCCGCTATTGTTAATGTTGTTTATAATAATGGTGTAGAGGTTGTAAACTCATTAAGGATCACCCTCCCGGTCTTATAGAGCCCAAAGTGTACTTTAGGCTTTTAAAGTCCCTAATAGTTGGTCCACGCCCTTCGAGTTTTCTTCGATTGAATTTGGCAATTCCATAGGTATATTAGAAGACAAACCTCGTTACATTGTAAAAAGAACCAACATACATGTCAACCACTGAACAACCACCTCTACAACTAACTTTTTAATCTTTTATGATCACATGAAACATAAAACACACTAATTTCAAGGTTGTTAACATCACTATTGAAATGTTTTAATTTTTTGACCTTTCAAACATTAAAAGTACATCATTAAATTAATTATGTAATGGCATAAAAATTAAAAACATCATGAATTAATTATGTAACCACATAAGTCAAATATAATTCTATCAAGAAATTAATATCAAATAGATAATATAATGAAGTAACTTTTACATTTCAATGTCATTGATCTTCTTCTTCATCCAACTCTTTGTTTGTATCATCCGATCCAGATTCGACATTGTAAGGATTGGTCATATCATCATCATCATCATCAATATCGCTTTGATAATGTCATCATCCACACTGCATGTCATCTTCATGAACATTAACTCCTACATCATCATCATCTAGTTCCTCCTCTTCATCTTCTTCGTTAGGACATCATCAACTAACTCAAGGATCCGGACATCATCTACATCATCTTCTAGTTCTTCTAAGATCTTCTTCTTCCAATCAGATTATACTCTGCATCGCCTTCCTCTTGATCATGCTCCAATTAAAAATGACCAACCCAGCTTTACCTAGAACCTCCTCGAGTAAAAATACCTACTCACATTGGCTTGAAGAACATAGGGCTCATTTCCAGCTTGCTCAATCAACCTTGTATTAACCATGGTAAATCCATTATCATGTTCAATAACAGCTCTCTCAGGATCATTATCATTCAATCGTAGCCTATACCATAGGACGACGAACAAAATTAATCTGAAGGACTTAAAAGTCACACTCAAGTATATCATGCAAAATCCCATAGTATCAGTTTTCTGAGACTTCTAGATGTATGTCGCTTCTAGATGAAACATTAATCACCTAAAAGATCAGTAGCTTATACTGTAATCACAAGTTTATGTCATCCAACATTTTGATTCGAATTTATTAAACCATTGCACCACATAGCCTTGTGGTGTTTCACCTGCAATATGTCAAACATGTAAAAATTATTGCAATATCGTCAGTTGATAAACATATTTATTCTTGGCCGAATGTATGCAAAGAAAACAATCTTAAGATATATATACATCAATATACTTGAAAATAATTAAATAATATGGGTGATTAATATATTTATACGTACTTGTTTATCTCTTAAACCATATGCTAAATCAATTTCCCTTTGTGTAACATTGGAATCTCCATTACGATGAGCTTCTTTAACCAATGAAGCCACACCTTCCCATGTTAATGCGTGACTAGATTGTTGACATCGCTCAATCCATACCATCATCCAATCAAGATTGTTTGTGATGTACAAATGTAGTGCATCCCACTCTCAATTAACCTGGCATTCAAAATAAATTAAAATTCACAATCCACGATAATTAGTTAAATACCACAGTATACAACCTTAATTTATAATTTCAATGTATATTGAAGATTAAAAATTAAATAAGTACAATATACATAAAACCATATGTAAAATGTATTCCAATTAATCTCCATGACCATCTTATAATTACCTCTCACTTTCCTCAATCTACCTTTCCCCAACTGGTACTCCCCTTCGAATTTGTTAATGGAGTTGGGATCCCAAATGCATCTAAATGGATCTTTGCTACAAACTTAGGAAGATATTCACTAATGTACACCATGGTTTGGTATACCATATATCCCTCCACCATAGAACCCTCAAGATGTGCTCTTTGTCTAACCAAAGCCTTCAAAAATTCCAGTGCCTCTCAACCATCCACATTGACCTTGTGTGTATAGGTCCACACAATTCAATCTCCTCAACTTGGTGTATGAGGTAGTGTTCTTGTGCATTGAAAAATGTTGAAGGTAGACACTTTTGCATTTCACACATTAGACAAAGAATTTTTCTCTTCCAATAATTTATATCTTCTTTATGGATTTCTTTAGATGATAGCCATCTACAAGTGATTCAAGGCACAAATATATTAACGATATTTAACAAAAATATACAATATATTACATAACAAGTAAAACAATGGCAATTATAAGATGTATACAGCGAATTGAACAAATCTCGCTACTTACCTCATGTATTTTCCAAGATCATATATAACTTGCTTCACATTGTTGTCAAAGTTGTCTGGGAGAGATAGAGGTAGAACGTACTGCAACAATTATAAATTGATGTTTTCATTATTTTTCCAAAAGTAGTAAACACAATACACTGAAAAGTACATGCATTATACAAATGTATATAATATACCAGAATAATTACCTTAATGAAGGCATGTCAATCATGCGTTTTCATCCCTGACCCAAATTCACCTTTCTTTGTTATTATATTGTTTATGTTCGCAGCAAATCCTGTGGGAAATCAAATTTTTTGTATGACTTCTTTTATAGCATTGCTTTGCTGCTCTGTTAATAACCAATGAAGGGCACTTATATTAATTTGGTCTCCATCACTATTCAATTCAATGACATTTTTTATTGCATGATTGACTTCCTGAATGTCACTACAAATTTTTACATTTTTTTCTTTTTTATGCCTTCCATCCAATATTTTCCATAACGTTTCTGTTATATTCTTTCCGATATGCATTGTATCAAACAAATGCAGAATTTGTAGCTGTTCATAGTAGGGCAACCTACTAAATTGTCTGAGATAACTTTTAAGTCTGTGTGGAAGTCGGCCATTAATGCCTTGACGACCTTCATGAAGCATATAAGTTAAACAAATTAACAACGACAATCATTGTCAATTACAACATGAGTAAACACAACACAATATAAAAATATAAATTCAAAACATATCATATATGATAGATAAACAATTTGATTTGATGTATAACCTTAATGATTAATTCTATTATATTCCAACTTGCATAGGCGAGGTGTCATTCTTTGTGTTTTTGATGTAGTCTCTTCTTTCCCATTGAAAAGATGTTTTTCAAGAGTTCTATATTTCTGCTATAGCTTATACTCATCAAAGACCTGCTTTCCTAAACTTGTTGAATGACGAGATTTCATTGTTGGACCACAAATTAGACATACAAATTTTCCCTTTGTTTGAAGACCTGCAAGATCATATATAATTGGATTAAATATGTCAATTTTTATAATTATATATAATGAATAGATTATTTTAAAAACATTCATGATATCTACTTCATCAAATTAAATATTGTTAAAGTGCAGTCAAACTTTATAACATACCACAAAATGTGTTAGCCCTCAAGTATCATGAATTGTCCATACAAGCACAAATGGAATTGAAATTTGTCTTTGTCCTATTGGTCTAGAGACATCATACATAGTGACACCATTCCACAAATTTTAGTAACTTGTCAATAAGGCTCATATACATTCATATCTTTCACTTGGTACTTACCTAGTTGAATGAACATAAACATTACATAATTATTATAACCATTTTACCGCAATATATATAAATTAATGTACATGATTATTGAATGAAAAAAATATAAGTCATTATGCAACAAATAAGACAAATGAGATGCTACTACGTTGAAGAAAATTGATGTAAACAAATACTTGGAACAATTATTGACAACATTGTGTGCTCCCTCTTTATTGACATCCATGGAGGAATGTTATTGTTGATAACAAAACTAGGCCACACTAAGTAAATAGATCTCATGTCTCCAAATGGATTGACACCATCCACTCCCAATGAAAGCTTGAGATTATGAGGTTCTTCTTTAAAAGTGTGGGCCATTTTTCCTCCATGTCCCTAAATGCAACCATCGTGCATCGAAGAATGTCATCTCACTTCTATTTCATGCATGGTATCCATCAATTGCTTAAGCTTTCACTACACCTAAATAATCGCTGCATACGCGGAATAGTGGGAAGAACGAAGAACCTTATGAAACCTTTTGTTAGTTGATCTGTTTGATATCTACTGATATGACATTTTGGGCATTCTATTGCAAATTCTTGTTGTTTATGATATATATATGATCATTGGGACATGCATCTATTGCTTGATACTCCATTCTGATATCTTTCATAATGGCAGATACATCTCAGTATGAGCAAGGTAAAATATTTGATGGTGGCAACAAAAATTCACCAATCAATCTACAATAAAAAATAATTTGTTAATATAAAGAATATTAATGGTACATATTTCATCCTTTTATTTACTAGTGCGATGAACTAATGACAATTAAAATAGATGAAAAAGATGACATTTATGACATACCTTAACATCCCGTGAGATTGCTATGGTGTTTGATACATTCATAACCTTAAAAGTTCGCCAACAGCAACAATACAACAGAGAAGAGTTGTTTCAGAGCCTTCATAAAGGCTCGTGATGCCTTTGTCAAGTATAGGTAAATCATGAACATCATCAAAGTAATCTTGATCATCATGATCAGCTCTGCCACTAAATGTGTCATGGATCAATGTATTCGTACCATCATCTTCAATTGTGTTTTCTAGCACATGATCATCTTCTTCCATAGGATCATTAATTTCATCTTCGAGACTCATACCCATATTCATCCACTTGCAAAACCACATTCTCCGGGCTATGATAACCATATCATCCGCTCTAGGGTGCCCCCACCTTTATAATAATGATAGACACAAATAAACCATGATCATGATCAAGGATTATATATATATATATATAAAATGTTAAAACAATATAAACATTTACAAATTCAATCAATATAAACACATATAATGAACAACTTACCAATGGACGATAATCATGCCCCCTTCAATGTGACCATGTTTCCTACAATGTTTCTTAGCTATTGTGATTAAAAGTAGTCTTGTCTTTAAGCCCTTGCAATTATTGCAAGGACAATAACATTTCCCATCACCCTTTCTTTCAATCTAGCCCACAATATATCAAGTGTCTCTTCATTTTGTTCTGGACTAATATTATCTGACATGATTTTTCTTTGCCAAGCTTGACTATTTAGATCTTCAAAAAACATCAAACTCACACTCCAATAATTTGTATTCATAGACAGGTAACATAGTCTAATAATTCTGATATTTTACACCAAAAATTTGGCATGCAACCAATTCCCTACAAAAAGAGAAGATAGTCTGAAGTTAATGACCCCAAAAACACTTTACAATGCTAATCGAAACTTATTAAATTCCATTTTACTATGATTTCCAACCTAAGACTCCTAAAATCAGAATAATATTGAACTTGATCACAAAATTCCTACAACAATGGAGGTAGCGCATTAGTAAGAGCAAGTGACATTCTATGGAGCAATGAGTCTAATCATCATTGCTAATGCCAAATTTATCATTTTAGTTAAGCAAAGATGCAATGTCACTTATGACGAGCTTATCCCTAGGGCCCTCAACATTGAGAGAGCCTTAATAAAAAACAACAGAAGAATTGGTAAGAGCATGATTAAGGTACAAACCCTAGGCCTCCATAGAAACATAAACAATAACTATAGCGGATTAGTAAGGTTGCAATACCAGAAAGATTGAGACAATGTAGGTAATAACAAAATCTTGCAATCTAAAGATTGTATCCAATAACAAGCACACTATGTAGCTTACTGGCATTTGTAAATGCAATCTACAGTAAGAAGAATAACAGTCACTTGAGATGTGACAGTCAAAAATAGGCTAAGCAGTGACAAGATAATAAAGCTCAAACCTTGCATAGTAAAGTGGAGATTTTAACAGTGAGTTTCCTTACCCCCTTGCTGACCTTAAGGGTTTTTCATATGCTTTTGGTAGTGTTAGACAAGGCAAATGCAATCAGGGAATGACTGTCCAAATCAAGTAACAGTGGTAATCATAGGTTCAATGTTTCTTCTTAGCCATTAATATTGTATAATGGAGGTAGTGGATTGCATGTTTGAGCAGTGTTTTGAGACTCACCAAAGATGGAAAAATAGTGAATAATACCTTGTGGACTGTGAAGTAGTGTTAGTAAGGTTGAAGGATCTTAAGATCTACAATACCATAAAACAATGAGTCCCCTGTAGTAAGTAGGCAGTCTATAGGGCATAGTTTGATTTTATAGAAGGATGCTCATGAAAGGAATCTTCAAGTGATAGTGAGTGAGCTATTTGAGATTGCAGCTGAGGGTGCAATACCCAGTCTTAAAGGAAGTTAGCAAAGCAGTAAATGTGTAAGAAAATTGAATCGTACACAACAAACAATTCACAATGTTATCTTCCATAATGCCTTGAGTTTGAAGACAAAAATCTCATTGTATCTTTATGATGAAAGTGGTGACCTTAATGGTCAATCACTGGCAACCATGATTTTAAAACATGCTATTGTGCTTATGGAGGCAACATTTTAAGCAAGGCAGTGAGTGGTGGTTTGGAACAATGGAAGGTATGAAGGACTTGCTTTATATGCATACTATGCAGTCTAGCTTAAGACAACATTCTTAGAAGATATTGAAGGTGGATTATGAACTCAAGGGTTACCATGAAAAGGATTAAAGCAAAGACTGAGATCTATTTAAAATCCACGGTCATGAAGATATTAAAGATGTCACATGCAAAACCTAGTAGCCGAGTAATGAATACAAAGGCCAAAGAGGATAGTGTATCAAGCGCATTTAGAGATCTCCACATTATCTAATTACAGGGAAATACATCATTTATTTATTTTTAATTAAAAGAAATCATTCTAAAACCCTATATAGGATACATTGATACTTCAAAGCTCAAGGAATTTCAGATTATGCAAAATATATGTCAAGTAACATCTCATAAGGTTTAGAAAATCTTGATCACTCTCTAGAATAGCCCTCCCATTAAACATGGGTTGTGCTTTTGAATGCACTAAGCATAATTGATACATAAATACTAAATCCACTCTGCATATCAACCAGAGTTATAGGCTCTTTTATTGCAGCAAGAGGTAATCACTCTTCGATCATGCTTATAATTACATCCTATCCCTTGCTAAACTTTGAGACAACCCTAATGCACCCAATGATGATTATTGACACCTACATTATACAACCCTAATTAACTACATTATATGAGTGCTCCATTTCTATCACAACATAGCCACATTAAACTTGGGTCACACATGAATGCATCTTGTATTTGTTATAGCAATAACCGCGCTACATGACCAATACGCTATGGATCACATAATTACAAATATAAGAATCGTTCTCCACAGGATCTTATGGTGATTCCATTAATAACAAAATTTGACATGAAATTTCAAAACCCTAACCTCTAAAAATGAAATCGATGAGATGTTGCTTTTAAAATATGATTTTCAAACTTGAACTACAAATCTGACTGTTAACCTAATTCTGCAAAAGACAATGACTACCCCTCAACCCGGTGATAACTTCTTGAATTTTTTTGATTTTCCCAAGAAAATCATCCTTAGTTCTCCACAAACTGTCTCAAGTAGAGCAAAACACTGTCGCAATAAATCAGGCGCGAACTCACTTTTCTTTATGTCAGCCACAATTTGATTTTTTTTAATTTTTCATGTTTGTCGAACATTCAACAAAAATAATAGCCGACATTTCGACGAACCCCAAGTTCGTCAAAATTTTGACGAACGTCGGTGATAAACTTTCAAAAAAATTGGAAATTACACATCAAATTTTACAAGCACCCGACGAACATCGTATTTTACATATTCCGTCGATCTGTTTCGTCGTATTTTGCAGTCAAATTTATTAGTGAGCTCAGGGAAACTAAAGGAAATCAGGGAAGCTCTGAACGAATTGAATGGGTTTGGTGAGATTTCTTGCTGACCTGATGATGTCTCTCCGACATAAAGAAATGGGCTCGCCGATAGAATGAGGACTTCGCCATGTGGTCTTGTCGATATGCTAAAGTCTTCCCGATAGCGGTGGGTTAACAAATGAAAAAGAGATATCGGTATAACCAAGGGGAGCTCACCATGACCTTGTGTCAATTAAAAAAGTCTTGCCAAAAGGAAAACGAACTCTGAGCCAGAGAGAGGGATATCATTGCTGTAATTTCCTACCAACTAGCGATTGTCATGCTGATGGTCTTTGTGAGCTCGGTATGATTTCTGCAGCTCACCGAGAGGTCTCACCGACTGGTCCACGCTATGCCGATAACTGTTAGAAGAAAAAATTGCATCAGGGAGACACGATAAGTGTCTCACCGACATGCAATTTAAGGAAGACTGCTCTTGACCACTCGGGAATCTGGTGTGGCATGTGATTGTCCAATCAGAAGTAGTGAAGGTGGGCCATTGACTGATTGACCACCCCTATAGAAAAGACTAACAGAATGCAAGCAAGATGGATTCCTCCTGAGAATGGATGACGATGGATTGGCTCAGGCGATGGTGTTTTGATCTGTAAGGAGTGCCTGATGGTGCTTCCAGAGGATGGTCAATGTGTAGAGAAGTCTAGAACAGAAAGGAAGCCAAGGGGAAGAAGAAGTTGTGACTCATACGGATAGCTGTAGTGACCACCAGAGGAAGTTGATTAGAGTTAATGGTAAAGTGCCCTAGAGCATTCAAGGTGACCCTAACGGAGTTCAAGGTGGACACAAAGACAAAGAATAAATGTTGCAGCTACAAAAAAGATCAAGAGGCTTCTCCTAAGCTCAAGCCATCACCAACCCGGATAGCAAGGCTTCTCATTGAATACAACATTAACTCTTCTCAAAAAGATCTAAGAGCCGACTCTCCTGAAGCAGATATTTTGTAAGCCCTAATACAGGGGGACAACGCATGCTTTTGGTACTTTCTCTATATATATGGCATTTTTTCCTCTTTGTAAAGGTTAGAACTTTTAAGAGACAGTTAGAGGTAGAGAGAATGAAGGGAGAAAATAGAAGATACAGTATTAGAACAGAAAGTTAGAAGAAAAATCTAGGAATTAGTAAGTTCATAGAAGGAATAGAGTGACTTCCTAATTCTTTGTAATAGGAGTTTCTTCTGTCTTCTTGGTTAGGATTTAGATTTAGATTCAGAATAGACTAATGTACCTTTCAATTTTCTTAGTGTAAATGAAAACAATCTGAAATCACAAATTATCTATGCACTGGTGATGGTGCCAGCTTTGTAAATGTTGCTTATCTATTTCATTAGCAGTAGAAGCAACCAGATTAAAATCTATTTCATGTTGTGTTTCAGAATGGTGTTTGTCTTGAATTAATCATTTGATTTGTGAAGTCTTCAAGGAATGAAATGTTATTTTATGTTTTGTTTAAATAGATGAATTGCAATCTGCTATCAAATTAGCATTGTGAATGAATGAGATTGTGTGTCAATCACAAGTTTATTTCATTCTGCAGTTTTATGTTCAGGGAATCCTTGAAGGCTAACAAACTTGGTTAAAATTGGATGAATTATTGTTCTTTTCTGTCCCAAAACCCTGATCTATCTTTTGTTGTTTCTTTAAAAACTCCAGTTAAATTAAGTTTTATTTCATGCTTTATCTTAGAACAATCCAGAAGCCCAACACCAGCAGGCCCCTTGAATATTACTATTACATTGACCAACTGAGGGACATCAACACAGTTGAGAACCAACTATATAGACCTTGGGAGCTAAGATATCTATATGATCATCTTTCTCTTTTAGGAGAAACAGAGTAGCAATATTCTATTTGCATGTTGCTGTGCCATTTGGACTGTCAACAATATCCTCCCAAGGTCTCTCCCAAACTATCAATGGCCTATACAATCCAACATTATGACTACTCCCTTTTCAACTTGACAAACTCTACAACTCTTTACAAATTTACTAACATCCTTATGAATCTGTGACCAAAGGTAATTCTCACTTACCAATGCTATTGTCTTGTCAATTCCAAAGTGTCTTGCCAATCCTCCATTATGTTTTTCTTTCACCAATTTGTCTCGCATTGAACTCTGGGGTACACATAACTGATTACATTTGAACAAGATATCCTCCTGAATGAAATAATCCAACCACTGACTCCTATCCTCCAAGACTAGTTCTTTACATGATCTTCAAGGTTCTGCAAAATTTGGGTCTTCCTCATACAAGTTCATCAATTCATCAAAGCCTAATACCTCCACTCTCATCTCAGCTAGTAATTTCCTTCTCCTACTCAAAGAATCAGTAACTCTATTTGACTTTCCACTCCTATGTTTCAAAAAAAATTTATAACTCTTCAAGAATTCTACCCATCTCATGTGTCTCTGATTCAACTTACCTTGACTTTTCAAATAATGCAAATCTTGATGATCTGTATACAACACAAACTCCTTAGGCAACAAGTAATGTCTCCACTTCTTTAAGGCTTGAACTATGGCATAAAAATTTTGATCATACACTGAATATCTTCTCCTAGCATCATTCAATTTCTCACTGAAATAAGCTACTAGTCTTCCTTCTTGAATTAATACTGCTCCAATTGCATTTCCACTTGCATCACAGTCTACCTAAAATACCTTACTAAAGTCTAGTAAAGCCAACATAGGCTGCTCAGTTACCTTCTATTTCAACAACTCAAAACTTTGGTTTTCTCTAGATGTCCACCTAAAATCCTTCTTATCTCCTCCCATTGTTTATGTCATAGGACTGCAAATAGAACTGAAATTCCTAATGAAATTTTAGTAGAAACTAGACAATCCATGAAATGATCTTACCTCTCCAATGCTTTTCGGTGTAGGTCATTCAACAATTTCTTACCTTCCTAGGATCCATCTTCAATCCATCGACAGATATCACAAATCCCAGATATACCAATTCTTCCTTCATGAAACTACACTTCTTAATGTTTATCAACAACTCCCCAGGAGCACATTTTAAAAAATCATAATTTTGGATCTATTCATTTTCATGCCAAACCACCTTGCATAGATTCTAATCTACCATATGTGAGTATCTCCGCCAATTTTTAGCTTCATATGATCATTTTTGACAAGATTTCAAAAGGTCAAGTTATAGGGTTCTGCAGAGGTTTATTGTCTACACAATGAAATCTATTAAAGTGACCAATTTTGGAAGCTAGTATTAAGCAACTAAAAGCTCATCATGAAAAACCAATTGATTCCTTGGATTGTAATTATGAAAGTGTACCTCCATTCCAATTTTCATGGCTTTAGGACATCATTTGGTATTTTTTCAAAATCAAATCCAAATGGATTTTACCCAGTTTGAAGATTACATTTCCAGAGAATTTTCGCAGAGGTCAACTTTGATGCTTGATATTTGGTGAATAGAATAAAATGATGGAATTTTTTTTTGCATACATTCTCATGGATCCCAAATGAATTGGTTCCTAAAGCTATAGCTTCCCAGACGAAGATTTGATATTTTTTTAAAAAAGCAAGTTGATGAGTTTTGATTGGGTCTGATAGGAGTAGTTTTCAAAATGGATTGAATGAGCTATTTTGATTATTAACAGTTTTTAATCCTGATTACTTCATGCACATCCTTTTTGCAGCCATGCTCTCCTATCATAACTCAACACATTGGTGCATTTTCATGGCTTCAGAAAAGGTTTTCATTTGTTTTCCAAGGGAATTTTGAAAGTAGCTTGACCTATTTTTTTATCACAATGCAAAGTGTGAGAAGCAAAATCTGCAAGACTTAGTTGAATCCATCGAAGATTGGAACACTTCAAGGCATTTCTAGAATGTATTGAGTGTAGATTAATCTCATAAGACTCTATAAGACACAAAGCCAGGGCAACCTTTCAGTTGTCCCACAACACATTAATAAATGGATTCTGCTAAGGAAGTTTGGTCACATGCAGTTGAGATTTTTTATTTAAAAAAGCTTATTTGGGAAATTGATTGTGTTTGGGATAGAGGGAATAAAGTAATATAATTGAGACCAAATGATGTATGTAAAGAAAGACAGATGTGCAATGTGTACACACTAACATCACAATTCATGGCCTTGAAATGGTCGACAATTCTACATTAAATATGATAGAAAGGTTACTATCCTAATGCCATAAATTATAGTGTTGTTATCACTGGAAAATTCTTTCAGATTGATCATTCTACAAAGGTTGTTTATAAATAGGATTGAGATGAGCATAAAGTGTGAGGGTAAATTGTTTTGGGTGTAGCAAATCTTATTGTTTCTAAGATGATTTTAGAAGGATTTAACCAAAGAAACCATGTTATTCATCATCATACTGGCATGGGATTTTCTTAGCTTACAATTTATGCTCTAATTCTATATAAAAATGAAACGATGGAGATCAGAGTTTCATGCATGAAACACTTTATTGGGAGAAGCCCTTTTCGAGATAATGTGCCATTTGTAGTACCTACAATGTGGATTTTAATGACAATGAAGTTATGCTTAGTGAAATTTTTAGGTCTGAAGCATATAACATTATGAATGCCGATGGAAAATATATTATGCTAACAAATGGTGATCCAACCCGGGGCCTAATCTAGCGCCTGTATAGTGTATGTGAGATTGTATGGTTCGATGTAAATATCAAAACTCACATGTATTGTAGGATCATGTAATGAGTGCCACTCTATTCATCACACATGACACCATTTATCACATTTTATACTACCATTTTTGCCTCTTTCCCATCATTCCCTATATGAGCACTTGATCAATGTTGATGAGAGAGGAACATTCATATAGAGACTTGCATATTACTATTGAGTATATCATGCCCATTCCTATAAATGAATTATGGGAATGTGTTTTAGGGTTTAAAAGGAATCACCTCTAGATTGGAGTAAAGTGACACAACCTAGAGTAGAAGATCAAGTAGCAAGAGTGAATGTTGTTGGATTGGACATACCAAAGAGAACATACTCTGAGAATGATGAATTGCAAACAGAGAACTTGAAGAAAAATAGTGATCCATTATGGCATTCTCCTAAGCATGCAATGGCTAAGTTAAGTGATGAATAGAAAAGATAATAAGCATGTAACATGTAGGAGGAATACGTCTATTGCTGGAGATATCGCTAGAGTTAGGGTTCTTAGCTCGGAGTTGTAGGACGCTTCATAGATGAAGATGTTAGATGAAAGGTTATTTGGCCAAAGCCAACTGAAGGATGCTCCCGCACTGGGAAAAATTGATATGTATTGGAAAATTCCAAAAGTAAGGATGTTTGGAAAGGGGAAATTAACAAGCATTTGCAAATGACAGGAGATTATTAGTTTCTTCTTCCTAAAATGACATAACGAGAAGAATACTACCATTCTTCGCTAGAAAAACAGAGCAAGAAACCCTAAAGTCAGTGTGGGAAAGAAATATCGGGAGAGATGTACTATCGGTGCAAGTTCTTTAGCTCTCTCTGACTATGCAAGTCATACAGATGAGGTTCTTCAAGGAGAGTCTCATCGACAACCAAACACCATACTTCATCGATGAGAAAATCACAATCAGTGGAAGAAATGAAAGTCTCCTCGACTATTCAAGTCACTCCAATACTCTAATACATGGGAAGAAAAACAATATTGGAGTATTTTCATTTGATAAAATGTAACATGGAATTGGTGAAATAAAACAAAGTGGGAACTATTCAGATAATGATAAAATAGGAGTAATAAAGCTTTACACTCAATAGGGTAAAAAATTATAAAGTATTTGCATGAGAAGTGCAATATTTTTATCAATGGGATTATTTTAATAAAGGTGCAATCACAATACTTTACTAAAAGGATATTTAAAGTGAAAAATTTTTCACGAGTAAAAAATTCCTCCTAGGAGTTTAAATCATTTTAAAAATCATGAAGAGGGTAACTATTTCACCCGAGGAATAATTAAATTGGGTCAAATATTTCAACCACACGAGATATAAACATAATATTTTCACTGAAGAAGTTATGAAAGCGGGTAATTATTTTTACTTTAAGAGGTGAAGAGTGAAGATTGCCAGCAAAGGATAATTATCAGAATTGATTTTTTCACAAAGATGCAAAAATGGAGATTAAAGTTAAAATATTTAATTTTCCAAAGGATACTAATTAAATATTTTATTTTGCTAATAATAATTAAATGAAGAGCTGCACCGAAAAGAAGAGCTACAACAAACAAATGTGAAGAGTCATAACCCTAGAAGATGTAATGCATATATGCTAGATGAAATATAATGGATCATCATTAGATTTAGGAGTTATGTAGTAGGATAGGCTGATCAGTTGCTGAAAACAAGACATTGTGCTATGTATTGCAAAATATTTTGAAGTAATATAATGGACAAGAAGATTTAATTTGGTGATCCAATTACGGTGTCAATTGTTTGTTGAATTAAATTGAAAATATTATCAGGTTTTCTCCAAGGTTGACATTTCCTTATTATTTAAATTGATGTATCAAAGATATTTTTCAATTTATCAAGGCACATTTGTTGTTCTTGTGTGGTTCAGTTAACTAGCTCCTTCAAGGAAGGATTAAATTATTTTAATTAATCATAGTAATTTGGAAAAGGTCATTTGGATCGATAAGAAGAGCTTGATAATTGCATCCTTGCATGTTTATATAAGGTATAAACAGTCACAAGTGCCAAGTAGTTAGAATTATAGCCAGTAAGTAAGTCACATATCTTTCACCTCTTGACTCCATTAGCCCAACAGAAGTAGGCACTGGTCATACCAATTCCATTTTATAATTTCATAAAATCTTATCCATACATTCACATTTCAAATTTTTGTAGCAGTAATTAGTAAGCTTTCATCTATCCCACACCATTTTCCTTTGTGGATAGATTGCTCAAATAGGAAACAGATAGTTTAAGTCTGCCTCATTTGCGTAGGTACACCCACCAAGGTCTGGCAGAGCTTGAAGAGAAGAAGATTCAATTGCATTAATTGGTCTTGTTCGTTATCCAAAAACATATCAAGAGCTTGGAAACCTCTTGTGGTTTCAAACCAATGTTTTTGAGAACTAATAGTAACCAAGAGAGATAATGTACCTCTCATCTACACTTTCCAGTCACTGTAATTAGATCCATCAAACATAGGGATCACCAACTTATGCACCATCAGATCTACCTTAAGTGGTTAAGCCCTTCACCAAGGAACCACAACTCTGATACCAATTGTTAAAAGGTGCAAGGCAATTGAGAGGGGGGGTGAATCAGTTGTCTCTAAATTCAAACTCAAAACTCAAAACACTTATCAACTTCACAACCACACAATTCTATTATTAAGTATGAACATGCAATGCAAATAACAAAAAATAAAATTAACATAATGAACATCAAATTTTAAGTGGAAAACCAAATGAGGGAAAAACCATGGTGAGGATTAACTCACAATATAAATTAATAGCAAACTGAATACAAAAGACTCACTGCCAAGGGCTTAGTGCCCAGAAACAAAGACTCACTGCCTACAGAAAGGACTCACTGTCCAACAAGGAGGCTCACTACTTACAAATATAAAATATTACAATAAATATCCACCACAATAGATTACACACATCCACAACGTTGGTAAGAAGAATTGTAGACACTGTCAGCTCACTGCTTTCAGGAATCTAACACATTAAAGTACTGTTGCGTCAATTTTCTTTCACACAACTTTGCTTTTCAAACTCATGGCTTACTTGATTGATTCATTTGCAACATATCAACTTGTATTTATACCCTCTTCAACCTTAGAAAAATTCTCCCAAGGTCAGCTACATACACTTCATTTCATAAATTCAAATTAGGTCAGCAACTCAACATTCTTGTAGTGGAAAGGAATGGGAGTGAACCACACCAATACTTAACTACAACCCAAAACAACATCTTGGATCAACCACACACTTAATTAAATTTTTAATCCTTTATATGAAGTGTAAATGCCAGGTCGGTCAAACCTAATGAAAACACAAATGAACATTGAAGTACATGCTTTCCAACAAGAAGATAACACATGGATGATGTAAAATGGTTCATTATGCATGAGAACACATCTTAGATACGTTCATATATATGTACAGAAAGTGAAACAACCTTCAAACACAAAACACCTTCCAACAGTGCAACCAAAGTGTACAGATACACACAAAAGCTCTGGAACTCACCTTCTAGAACACTAAACCATGAAAACCTTTACCAGAACACATAGACCACCATTATAGGACATATTCTAGATCCACAATACATGAAGAAAATTAGTGGAGGACTACAAAGTAGAAACATTTCTCCCAGTCCACAGACAAACAACTCTGTCAAAATAGTTCACATACCGGTGAACACAACTTTCACACTCCATCAAACTAGAAGCTAAAAAACCAAGAGATGTCACCAACAGATGCCCAAAAAAAACCCTTCAGATCTACAAAAGCATAGGATCAAAATAAAAGAAACGCAGAGCACATACATGAGAACATTTTGAACACATACATAACTCTGACTTCACTCTTTATTAATTTTCTCAAAAGCACTTGGTAACCCATCATTTCAACACATTTGCAACATCATAATGATAGCTCCATGTACTCACAACATCTCAAAAACATCTCAACTATACATGCACAATCTACAACATCTTGTACTGTGTTGACATCAATGACAACATTAATGACAACACCACCAAACTTGCTCATACTTGCAACAGTTTCAAAATTTTACAAGTCTCAAACCCTTGGGCATTCTATTTCTCCATTGACTTACCATACCTAGTTCCTAGTCATCCAAGTCACGACTTAAACCATTTGAATCGTGTTTCTATAGGCCCCTTGGTCTAGGTTCATCAGTTCCTATTTTCCACTCCATCGCTTTATTTTCTCATATGCTCATGTGGAAAATATTCCATGGTGAAAGATTTAAGTATTGAGTTTTATTCCTAAGGGTTTGAGTCTCATTGACCTTGCATGGACCCTTTTTAGAGAATCTTTATTGCATGTGCAAATCTCCCATCACTAAAGTGGTCATCTATCACTGAAGTTATCTTTTCTAGCGGTTGTATTTTGGCTATAGGTGATGGACCCTATTTCCCCTTGCATAGCTTATTGTTGAAGTCTTCCAAGCTTCTTATTCCATTTCAACAACCAACGATGAACATGGTGAGGTTTTGTGTTGCACCATCACTGAAATATTCTATGACCTTTCCTTGTTGTTGTGATGGGTGATGGATATGAATGGAAGGTAATGGTAGCCATGTGTTTGAGTTTCCTCCCATCGCCAATTTTGACTCATCGCTGAACATATCCTCAACCTCAGGTTCATTACGGTGACAGGCGATGGATCTTGGGTTTCCCTTTGCATCACCCATTTTTGAAGTCCTCCCAACCTTTGATCTCAATTTGGTGACAAGTGATGGCTAGGGTTGTTTGACCACATCGTTGGAAGGTTTCCCATGCTGAAATGATTAAGGAAGTTCAACCATCTTCTGCAACCAGCTATAAGGCATATATCTAGGAATATTCACTGAAGTGGGATGTTATTGCTCATCTTTGAAGTTTGGAGGCGATGTAAGGTAATTTCTATGAAAAACAACAACATGCTAATGATATGGTTGAGATATGGACAACTACGTGGTAGATTTTCAGAATATCATCATTGTTTCCAAGTATAGGTGAAAAGGAAAGTGGTGATCCTTAATGAGCTTCATTGATCAATTTTTAAATCCAAAATGATTGACTGTCAGGATTAAGCATGGAGTGATTGATTATTTGTTCACTCACATGAGCCTAGATGTTAATTAATTGTTGCACACTCTAATAGCTCTACATAATGAGGATTTCCTACAATTGATTCTCACCATTTGCAATTTGCAAGTGCCAAAATAATTGTTGTAGTACTAGAGGAGTAATGTGCAACTGTTAAGTAAATAATCACAAAATCAGTAGTATGGTTTCCCTGGGTATGTAAGTATGCATATGTGATTCATTATGAAGTTATGCATGGCTTAGATATCTTGTTCCTAAGGTGGTAATGGTTTTGTAGCTCATGGATTGTCTTCTGTGTTGTTTTGTGTTGGGATAGTTTTAGTTTTCTTCCTTGTAACAACAATCTAAGGGTATAGGCTAGTATCTCTTCTGTGAGGTGGTTTGTCGATCTATGTCTTTGTTTGGATTTGATGGGTGAACTAAGTATGTTTGTCATGTCGGTTAGAAGGTGTAGAAGTATTAGCATGCAGGAACCTCATGAAGTTGTTCCTAAGGTTAAACCAAACATATTGGGAATTACTACAACACCAAAAGGAAAGAGAAGTGTTTGAGGAAAGAGAAAGAAGGCTATTGTCCAGAGTACCTACAATCTAAGGAATAGGACCATTTCAGAAGAACTAGTCAAGTTTAAAGGGAAGAATCTAGTTGAGCCTAAGAAGAAAATGAGAAGAGGAGGGAGGGTCCTAAGGCTCATCTAGGGAGGAATAATGCTCCTATTGAAGTTTTTGATAGCTCTTCAAGTTATGGAGAAAAAACTGACTCTGAATATGGTCATTATCTTATTTCCCTGGTACCTTATGATGATTCTGATGAAGACGAGGTGGTAGCTACTCCAATTTTAATGACACTAAGTGGGTGTACTTACTTTGTTGCTGATAAAGCATGGTAGTACCTCATTTTCCTTCTAAGTTGTTGCTTGGTTTTTTTTCCTTTGTGCTGACTCGGTTCCTTTTGGTTGGTTTGTTAGTTTATGTCGTTGGTGTTGATGGTGACTTCTCTAGTTTTGGTATGGACGTGTAAGTTGTGATGCTATGAAAAAAATGTCTTTTGGAAGGCTAGCCAATCTCCTTCAGCTGATTACGTGGAGCTTGTTAAAAGGCGTAGGACAACTGAGACAGGGGGTGAATTAGTTGTCACAAAAATTCAACTTAAAACTTTAGCACTTATCAATTCCACAACCACACTATTCTATTATTAAGTATGAACATGAAATGCAGATAACAAAAAGTAGAATCAACACAATGAACACCTTATTTTTACGTGGAAAACCCAATGAGGGAAAAAGTAAGGTGAGTATTAACTCACAATATAAAGTAATAGCAAACCAAATACAAGAGGCTCACTGCCAAGGGCTCACTACCTAGAAACAAAGGTTCACTGCCTATAGGAAGGAATCACTGTCCAATAGGGAGGCTCACTGCCTACAAATACAAAATATTATAGTAAAGATCCACCACAACAAATTACACACATTCACAACATTGATTTGAAGAATTGTAGACATTGTTAACTCACTACTTTCAAGAATCTAACACATTAAAGTATTGTTGCCTCAATTCGCTTTCACATAACTCTTCTTCAAACTCGTGGATTACTTGATTGATTCATTCACAACATCTCAACTTGTATTTATACCCTCTTCAACCTTAGAGACTTTCTCCAAGGTCAGCTACATACACTTCATTTCATAAATTCAAATTAGGTTGGCAACTCAACATTCATGCGGTAGAAATGAATGGAAGTGGACCACACCAATACTTAACTACAACCCAAAACAATGTCTTGGATCAACCACATGCTTCCTTGATTAAATTTTTAATCCTTTATATGAAGTGTAAACACCAGGTCGGTCAAACCTAATGAAAACACAAATGACCATTGAAGTACACACTTTCCAACAAGAAGATAACATGTGGATGACGTAACATGCTTCATTATGCACTTGAACACATCTCATATACCTTCAGATACATCCATAGCAAGTGTAACAACCTCAAACATAGAAGTTCATAGACCTAACGCACATATATCGGCATAACAAAATTAATTCACCATATCACGACTAATCCAAGAAGTTGGCCAAAAATAGGCTTCATTGCAATAGAATAATGTTAATACACCATATAAGCACTAGAGCACATAAAATTCTGAACATGCATGCCTTCAGCAACCATAGACAATTTCCCAAAACTGCAAACAGTAATTGTCAACTACGGAGGATTGTGGAATAGAATACTGAAGAGTGCAACTTGAATACCGGTTTAGATACCGGACCAAAATACCAGATCAAGCACTGACTTAGAATTGAAATCACAACATGGTGACATCAATGACAACACAAAACTGTAGAGATAATAATTCTTCTTCGTTCTTCCAACAAAGCTTTTGTCTTTTGTCTTCCCTTGTTCCAAAATGATTAAATTTAACTATTCAGGAAGTATCTCTAATTCAATGAAGGTTAGTTTTGAAATGAAATATAAATGTAATTTAGCCTGATGCTTGTGGCTCCCTTGTTCTATAAAAAGGTATTTCAAGGCTGATTACAAGGGGTTTGAATTTTGAGTCTCATAATGGTCTGAGTGAAAAGCTAAGCTCAAGAAGAAGTATATTGTATAAAATACTGATGAATAGAATAGTAGGAAGTCTAGGGTATGAGTCATGTATGTAATGATCTTAAAATGGTTTTATAGATGCCACAGATATGGAAGATAATTTTAGTTGTAAAATGTATACTCTCCTATGTAATTCTCTTACAAATTATAAATGAAATTAGCAATAGTCATTTTGTTTATCTCTAGTTGCTTTAATTGATGTATGTTTTCATTTTTGCTTCAATTCAAAGAATTGATTAGATGCTTGAATGGATTCATAGGTTTATGAGGAAGAGTATAGGATTTGGTAAGAAGTTACATTTTAGACGTTGTGAGTTGTCATACTACAAAGTATAATGATAATAGTCCATCAAGTTCTAAGTGAAATGGCCAATATATTACTGTTTGTTACACATTTGACTCCATTTTCCCAAGAGATGTAGTGGTCTATTCATTAGCTTATATTAAAGATAAATGAGCTAGTAATGCACCTAGCTAGGGATTCAGGATGAGAATGAAAAATCATTAAAAATCTTTCAATTATGATGTATGAATCTGAAGTATCACCTAATTCCTAGCAAGTAGATAGTAATTCGCTCAAAGATCTACCAAATTTTTAGTGAATTACGTTTATCTGCATTTAATAGGAATTGATCTATGTATAGATGTGTTCTTAATTAGACAAGTATCACTTGAGCACAATAATGAATACCATCCTATGTCTCACAGAGCCTAAAGTGTAGGATTAAGGGCCTCAGAATCCTAAACTCATTTGTTGGCCACTAACTTTAAAAATTCTTGAGCATAAGGGTTGGCTACCCTTTAGAGGATTTCAAGATTCTGTTGGAAAAAACACCAACATTGGGCAGGACAATGAGGGTTTTGTGAATTCCAAAGTGATTGGTCCTAGCTAGGATGATTTTGAATCTCTCGTTGGTAATAATGTCGAGCAAGTTAAGCATATTGATGTTAAGGTAGAGCAACTTGAAATTTTGGCTAATTTGGCTGACATACCTAAGAAGCACCAGGTGAAAGTGGAGGTAATTGAAGTTTAGGACTCCCTTGTTGAGTAGGATTTGGGGGGTAAAGATAAGGCTCGGGAGGAATCCAGTGATAATTTTGATATTCCTACTATTGAGCTAGTCAATTGGGAGGAGATTACTATGGACCTATTTTGTAGAATGGTGGAGGATGATACTCGTAATCTTCTCTCACTTGTGAAATAGTTTTTCTCAAAGTGAAGGAGCTTAATACCAACCTTAAATATTGGCAAGATGTTTGTGTGGCATTAGTGAACTGCAACCAAAGAGAATGGACAATGAGAGGTAAGGTTAAGACCATGAATGTGATTCTTGATAAATTAGTTGTGGATGCCGAAAAAATTGGTAAAATCCATGAGGAAAGATTTTAATCTTTGAAAATTATTGTTCAAAGGATCAATGAAGAGTGGTTAGTGATTATGGAGGAAAGAATGAGTAAGATCAACAATGGTTTGTAGACTGTGGTTCAAATTAGTAATCAGTCTTTGAAAACTACTACTAAGGGCTTGTTGGTTTTGAATGATAAAGCCATTAAGTGGATTGGTCAGTCTTTGGATATGGGAAAACATGAGGTGGCCATTGCTAAGGTTAATTATATGAACTTGGAGGATAAGAATGAGGATAATGTTCCTTGCGAGGAGAAGAATTTGGACACTAGTCCCTACCTGCAAACGAGGAGCAAGACTAAGAAAAGGGAAGCCATTTCATTCTAGGATATTCAAGAGGTGGTCAAGATGTAGGACGGGGTCATTGCTGATAATATGGACTCAGCCAAAGTGCTCGATAATATGTTGTAGTTCTTTTTCTGTTATTTTTGGTTGTTTAGCCTTAGTGCTGATGTTTTGCTATTGGGTTTTCTAGCTTTATCTTTTGTCAGCATTTTTGAATTTTGTGGGTTGCGGGTGTTTCTGTTTCTCTCTTTTTAGTATCTTTCCTCTATTGTAAAGGGTTTCAGGGTCCCTTCAAAACCTATTTTTCTTAATCAAAAACTAAATAATAAGATTTATTTAATTAAATGGTTAGTGCAAAGGTGATTAAGGAGGAACTGATGTTAATTAATCATAATTAGATGCATAATGTTAATAAGGAATATTTGAGTGTCTACATTTTTTCCCTCTTTAAAGCAACATACCTGCTACGTTGATTCAAAGAATAACATTGACAAGATCAAAATTCAAAAAAAAATATTTTTTTTAGATGCTCCATTTTTTCCCCAATGAAAGGAATTACACTGCTACATTTCCCCCTCGAGATATTGAGTGGAAATTTCAATTTTTTTATCAAGATCATGATAAAAATGTGAGATTGGTGTTGTTTTTGATATGGTAAGCAACATTTACAGGGTGTTGTACCCTTTACATGGAGAGCCACAAGGGCCAAGAAAGATCAAGTCCAAAAAACATACACAGCGGACCAACAATCGACAGACACACAACACAACAACAACAGATTAACTGGCATTTTCCCAGTCCTAAGAAAGGAGATTAACAACATCACCCCCAACCCATTATGGGCCCTCTTCAACATTATTCTTAGAAAGGTGTTGTTGATCAGAGGATGAAACGATAATTCTTTAGAAAGATCAAATATTTGACATAGACAATTTTGATGATTTATAGACAGTCATTGGCCATGGGTAGCCTCATGCATATTTTGAGATATCACACATATTTTGGATATAAATGTTAGTAAAGATAGAAGAATAATAAGAATAAGATGGATGGATGAACCCTTGAGTCAGAGAAGATGTAAAATTCCAACAAGTTTTTGAATCATCAAGACTTTATTAGATATGGTGATGAGTGATGATGATTTTCTTATCCAGGGATTGAGACATGAATGGAACAACTTCTCTTATGTTTGATAAAACACATAGACACGATGCATCAAGGTATGAACAACCAAGATGGTGTGGTATCTAGTGTGATGGACTTTGACTCAACAACAAATAGGAGTATTCTTGTTCACACCTAACATACAAAAGCCTTGCTAGGATGCACTTCATAAGTTTCATCATACCTCCTACCTCTATAAAGAAGCATACAGATGACACATCCAACATTTGAAGTCCGAAAGAATTATATGAAGAATTTTTTTTGGCTAAGTGTTTCATTGTGCATATTTAGGGATCAGGGATTAGCGATACCCTTTACCCTTTACACCTCTATAAGAAAAGGTTAAGAGGTATTTCTGATACCCGAAGTTTGAAAACCTTTTATCAAATTCGCCAAGTCAAAGACAAGGTTGTAGGTCGGGTATCAGAGTTTCCTCTTACCCCTTGCAAATGTTTTCGGGTATGTGATAAAAGAAAATTACGAATCCAAAAACCTAAATAATTCTTTGAATCTTGCAAGAGTTAAGGTAGGAACTCAAGTTGGAACCTAAGGAAATCATATGTTTAATGCCTAATAGGAAATTTTGGGAATCTATAGGCCTTAGTCAAATGTTTAATGTTTTTTCAGATATCAAGGATCAGAAATACTCCACACCACTTCCACCTCTATAAGGAACATTGTAAGAGGTATCCATGAAGTCTGAGGTCTGAAAGTGCTGATCGGTTTTTCTAAGGCATGATCAAGGGTCAATGATCAGAGTTTCCCCTTACCTTTTGCAAACATTTTCAAGTAGGAGATAAGAGGAAACTATGATGTTCAAGGCCTGATGGTTGTTAATCTAACTCCATTCATTGACAAATAGAAAGAGACCCCAAGAAACCCAGGGGTGTAATGACCAATGATGACATTAAAAGCATCATCGATTGGTGCATCCAAAAGACACTCGATCTGGTGGGACAAAAGAGCCAAAAATTGGAAAGAGAGAAAGTAAAATGAGAAAACAAAAAGAAGAAATACAAAAGTTAGAATGCCAAAACTAGATCAAGGACAAAAGCAAAAAAAGGAAAAATAGGAAACCAAGGATGGAAACAAAACAAACAAACCCCAAACCCCAAAACACAAACCCATGTCATGTAAAGTAGTGAATTAAAGAAATTTGAAGACCAAAGCCATATGAATCTACCAACCTAGAACAATGAGAAAAGGATACTTTAGAGTTACATGATGAAATATAGACAAAGCTGAGGTGATAGAAGCACACCACAAATGTGAGAATCACAAAGTCAAGCACCCATGAGAAAATAGGCAACATGAATGGTCAAAGGGATACACCATGAGTGTGAACCATCTCAGAAAAAACCACACACACCCCAAAACACAAAAGCACAATTCAAAAAATGAGAGTAATGGTGAGTTTGACGATTGGAGAAATTTTCAAAGCTCACGAAAATGTAATTTTTTCACACAAGCAATTATAAAATAAGCAAAATCTTCAAATAATACCAATATAATCTTCTATTAATGGCTCACTTATATGTGGGTTGATAACATTAATTTTTGATAGTGTGACATTAAATTTGAACTCCTATTCACTCCCCTTGACAAGATAGGATGTTCCATGCACACATAATGAGGCATCATCATCGTACTAGGCAAGCTGAAGTATCTGAGAAAGGTGACCCACGAAGTTTGACAAAATGAAACCAGCAGCCACCAACAGGTGGAAGGAGAAGGTCAGGGTTGGGCCTGACAAGGAAGGAATACCTTTCCTTGGAAGCTCAACATCCAATCCCTAAAAAAAAAAAAACAAATAAACAAACAAAGGGGAAAGAGGGGAAAAGGAAAAAAAGGAAAAAAAGAGAAAGGAAGAAAAGGAAAACAAAGGCATGCAAAGCGAAGACAAGTGGGTCTCTCTTTTTCCAAGAGAAAAAAGGGGCATGAGTGTGAAGGAACAATAGTAAGATCATTCATGTTTTTGTTATAAATATTATTTTTCATATTATTATATGTTTCACATGATCTTTTATCTTGTTTTGTATATTAGAGAACAATAACATTTCAGTTCATGCCTATTTTAGGACACACACACCTAATATGGTAGAATGTCTTTCACAAGGATAAATATGTGTCAATTTTTAATAGGAATACATTTAAAATTACAATGATGATATAGTTTCCTAGTGTATGACCCTATATGTCATGAATTAATAAACTCTCTTATAAAATTTTCATCATGGTGGAAGATTTTTAATTAGTCTCTAGGACCCTCCTTATCTTCTACTTCATGCTTAGTCATTTGCTAAGCTTACTTCCCCTCTAATATTTTTATCTTTATTTTTTCCATTAAATAATGTTTTGATTCCCTTTCCCCATTGAATCATACCTAATCAAGGGTATTCCCTAATGAATGAATTTCTAGCACAACAAACGAATTA
>VDFB02164351.1:0-15346 GCA_007258455.2 Sequoia sempervirens | reverse complement strand
CATGAAAGATGTTAACATCACAAATAAGAGAGCAATTGCCAATGTCATCTAGATCCAAAATTATTAATTTTTTTTACCTAGACAATTATTTGGAGATTTCCCCTCAGGTTGACAAGAAGGAGATCTTTCATGCACTCCAACACCCACTCTCTAGAAAGGGTCCCAAATAACTCAACAAGGGCCTAATAAATACTATAATTAGTAAGAGAATTGGCAGTTTCTATTAAATTTCAAGAGAAAATCATGTCTCACAGACTTGTGGCTTGATATCATGGGTGTTGGCAATGACATGTTTAATATCGGGAAACTATGTATGGTGTTGTACCCAAACTTTACAATATTAGTGATGAACAAAATATTTCCTAAGAAACCATTTGACATAAGGAAATATTTAGCAAATTTAAAGATTTCTACAACAATTAGCATAGACAATGCTTCATACTCAACATCATATCTAATTTAAATCCTAAATGCATCCAAGTGAATCACCTACCTAAAGCACACACATATATAAACTAGTTTTCTCGCACAATTGTGCAATATGAGGACAATCATAGTGACTAAAAATTCCATTTTACAAGATTGCATCAACAACATTGGGGAAAGTGACCAAGTTAATCTCAAGAACCTACAGAACAAGTAAAATCAATAAAGCTAAAATCATAATAATTTCTATAATCAACAATGTATAAATAGTTCATTTTCACTCTTGCTAGACTTTGCACATAGGCATGTTTTAAGCT
The DNA here is from genome assembly GCA_007258455.2 of Sequoia sempervirens. NCBI lineage: Eukaryota > Viridiplantae > Streptophyta > Pinopsida > Cupressales > Cupressaceae > Sequoia > Sequoia sempervirens. The sequence continues at coordinate 14,603 of VDFB02164351.1, read as the reverse complement.
AGGTCTAAGAAAATTTAAAAGCTAGTTGCTTCATAATCATATTAACAACTTGCCTTAGTTTGAAGATGCATATGTTCTAGAAAATTAGGCTTCAAAACATCCAAAAAAAGGATGTTGCTTCATGGATCATGTTACACTACATATAGATTTACATATGAAACAAAAACATAGTAAGTTATATTGACAAATGATTATACTTCAACATAAGAAGTTTTACCTATGGCTATTTTGGCTTCAAAATATCTAGACAATATTCTAAATCAAACTGACCAACAAAACAACCTTTGGCAGTGTGTACCAAATTATATGATATGAATAATTTATTAAATACCATAAATTGTATAATGTAGAAATAAACATATTATTAAACTTGAATTAAAACATAAATGCAAATAAAAATATTACATATATGAACAAGCTACAACATTCTAGAAGTTAAAATATTGATTCAACATCATGATTAAAAAAGGTAATCCGTAATAAAAAAATATAATGCAATTTTGATGAACTGTAAGATGTTCATATATAAATATATATATATAATAAAAAAAATAAAATTCTAAGAGTTTCAAACTCTTGAAAATACACCATGATAAAAATACATGAACAACACATTCAAACTACTACATAAAGCATTGAGCCACGTTGTCTAACAACTACTACATGATAAACATCAACTATGTCATTTTTTGAATATATTTTAGTGGCCATCATGTGAAGGTTTCTTCTTTCTCTTTCAGATGGACAAATCCATCTATTTTGTCTTCATAAGCAAGGGGTATGTTACTTGTGACCATTAAAATATTTATATTTTCATCTCATGTTCCTTTCAATTTGACTCCATGTACAATAGATAGTGAGTGAATCCACCCAATGGCTACTGAAGCACCATCAAATGGAGCCAACACCGCAACTTTATCCTCTTCTTGGAGTTTATCAATATATTTCTACAAAAGCAAAAAAAAACACATTATATTGAGATATAAAACATTCGATAACACACATATAAACATTCAATAAATTTTTATGAGAAACTAGAAAATGATGATAGGAAACCTGAAACCATACACCTGGCATTTTAAACAAAAATTAACTTCCTGCTATTTGATACAAAATGGATGTTAGATACAGAAGGTGTCCATATGTAAGTTATATGTTCTCCCTTATTTCCATAATCTATGTATACTAGCTAATTACACTTCACTAGTATTCTAACCAACTTCTATCACATAGGTAATGATTACCCTTAAATTTACATAATAAAACAACCATTACTTACTTGAATAGTACTTACTTGCATGTGGTTTCATAGCACTCACCTCGATTTTAGCACCACTACTACTATAAATATCATGCACATTATCATCTATTTCATTATAATCACTATCAATATTGACATGAAGTTGTGCAGCTTGGCAAAGAGCTCTATTGATGTGGAATTTTTCTTTTCGTTTTTCTTTCATATAATTGTTCTGCATGTGGTTTAATCATCATAAAAATTAATATAAGTCAAGTAAAGAATGAAAAATATATTATTTTTTGTCCAAAAGAACATTTTAAGCATGCATAATGACAGAACATTGGGACAAAAATTGACAACTATTATATTACCTCAACTTCAAAAATACTATTACTATGCTACACATTCTTGTCTAGTTCATCATGATCACTATCAATATCGACAACTCTATTGACACCAAGCCATTTTCATTTTTTTTCTGCTTTGATAAAATTTCTCTGCATGTGGTTTAACCATCATGCAAAAAATATACAAAACATACAATAGTCAAGTAAAGAATGCAAGCTATAATTTTTTCCAAAAGAACATTTTCTGAATCACTCTAACAATAAAGAAATTGGGTTGGATTCTCCTACGCTCAAATTTCAATCTACATATTAAGAGGAATTTGTATATAGAATTTCCAAAAAATAAGAAACGATATCAATAGAGCCTCTTACCCCATTTGAATCCGTGGAATTATGCTCATTCCATGCAGAATCTATAGGCTTAACATAGGCAACCAACTACAAAACTTTCTCAGTGAGACCGTATATGCAACTCATTACATGTTAGTACCCTTCATTTTTGTTGAAATGATCTAGAGAGTCTCTTACTAAGCATCTAACATATGGTTGTAAAATCTCTATTGATGAACTAGATTTCCATTTCATCCCACTCTTAGAATCACTACAATCTAGTGACGCCATATAATTGACAATATATTCTACACCTGCTTTTGTATTATTGTTTTCCACTTAAAATACAATGTCAATTTCAACATATAGTCAGTTCAATAAAAAATTGAAATAAATAACACAACATAAATTGAGCCAAAAATCCATATACTTCAAATTTTTCCATTTTGGCCTGCAACCTGCCTCGTCCAAATGTATATCTAACTGTCACATTATCTCTTGCTTTCTTGCCTTTGTTACTCTTTGTCAAATATTCTTCAAAATGCAAACTTTCTTTTAATGACTTCCACTATTTGGGAGATACAGTGGAGTCTAACCTATCTTTTCCCTCCATGATTATTTTTTGCAATTGTATCTAAAATTGTTCATCAAAAGTCTCATCTTTTGCTTGTAATATTTTCTAGAGATTTGTCCACCACTAGTCTCACAAGAATTTTCCATTTTTTGTATAACATTTTCCACACTTTGTGGATCTTGCTTTGCAAAATTTGTTTTGCAAATATTCAAAAGGGCCCTACATCTTACATCGAACTCAGAGGCCCACCTTGCAACATTTGGCCCAATGGGCTCACCATCTCTTGATACCTCAACCATGAATGGATTCTTTCCTTCTAATTTTATTTCTTTTGCATTCCTCTCTATAGATCTGTACAATTCTTGACTCAATATTTGTCTTTTGACAAAAGGAGACACATCTTCTATTAAACCACTACGAATATTTTCGGCTAATCCACTAGTTCCATCAAAAGTTGTAGATGCAATAGGTGCACTATGAGGCACACCAAATGCAAGCGACCTCTCTTCATGAATTTCATGAACCAGAACTTAATGATCCTTGGCCACATTAGGTGTGTCATGAGTAGGTAGATCAGTACCGGTCTTCACAAATTTCACTTCAAACACATCCTTTAATCTTGAATAAATCATTTGAAGACTTATTGTTCCATTGCTCTCATGTTTTTCAATAATCTCTCTTAGACTTTGTGCTAAGAGATCATCACGATGTTGCACATCACCATGTGCTATATCAAGTTGCACATCACCATGTGCTATATCAAGCTACACATCATCACAACTATTATTTTCACCAACTGCATTTGTTGAATCACAAATGTGTTGGCTTCTACGAGTTTGCAACATTGTATCTTTTCTTTCTTTTTGTTTTTTCTTCACATTTTCTTTCTTATAAAACAAAAAATAAATATCATATTAAGATTAGTCAATGGATACAAATTGATTAGAAGAATTGGCATGGATCAAGGATTCAATCTATGGAGGAGATTGAAAGTTGACATGGATTGATGAATTAATCAAGGGTGGAAATTGATTTGAAGAAACACAAATCCTAAAATTTAGGAGGAATGTGCAAGATATTTCCATTTGAGAGGGAAATTGTTTGAATTTGAATTGGAAGAATATTCCATAGGAATATTCCTTTGCAAGTGGGAGAAATTGGAGGGATGGAAGAAATTATCCAATTAGAATATTATTTAATTGTGCATGATGGAGGAATTTAGAAATTTAATTAAACAATTATCTCATTTAATTTAAAAGGGGAATTAATGACATTTAATTAAATAATTCAGATTATTTAATCAAATGAGAGGACTTAGGGAGTTTAATTAAAAAAATTACATTATTTAGTTAAATAGGATGAAAATTAGCCTAGAAGAGATGAATTAACCTATTAATATCAATTATTTGATTAATAGGAGAAAATGATGAATTTAATTAAACAATTATGATTATTTAATTAAATAGTCTAAAGGGGTCGAATTAGGATGAAAATAGTGTTAGTAATCAAATTCAGATGCATGATATATCGATCAAGACAATTTTAAGTGTCTACATTTTGCCCCCATTTGAAGTGAGGTACCTGTTGCATTGGTTCAAAGATTGAAACTTTTCAAATTCACGCTGCCACTTAGATCAAAAATTTAAAAAATCATGATTTTTTGGATGCCCCACTATGCCCCAACAAAAGGAATTTATGTTGGTATACTACTTGCTCGAGAGATTGAGCGAAAATTTTTATTTTTAAAGTTGAGATTGCGACAAGGATGCAAAATTAGTTTGAATGATCAGAAGACGAAATATACTTCTTTAGAAAGATTAGATATTTGATGTAGATAGATTTTATGATGTATAGATAGTCATTAGCAATGGGTAGCCTCATGTATATTTTGATATATATCACACAAATTTGATATTTGGATAGAAATGTTAGTAAAGATAGAAGAATAAGAAGAATAAGACGGATATAATGAGAAGAATGAGATGTATATTGATTTAACCATTATTTTAAGATTGATTCAAAAATCCAACAAACCTATGATTATTTGAAACTTTATTGGATATAATGACCAGATAATAATGATTTTCTTGTTTCTAGGATTGGGATAACTTCATCATATCATTTCGTATTTTTGATATAGCATGTAGACACAATGCATCAAAGTATTGATAACTAGGATGGCATTGTATCTAATGCAATGGAATTTGAATCTACAAAAATATAGGATCATCCTTGCTCACACCTGAAATACATAAACCTTATTGAAATGTAGTTTAGAAGTTCAGAACATTTTAGACCAAAGCATACACATTAGTCAATAATTTTTTCAAAATGACCTCCCTACACACAACAAAGCAAGTATTTTCCAAGGTTATACTACAAGAACATCCAACAAGCACAACAAACAAATGAAAAAGATCCATGCCCCCATTTCTTTCTCTCTAAATCATTTTGATAGACATCATCAAGAGGTCATTGGAATAGACCATTGAGATAAATCATAAGAAAAAATCAAAATGAGCAAACAATCAATGTCATTCATATCTCTTGCCCAAGGGTGTTATGATTTGAGGATAAGTATCCAAAGTGATTACCAATGGTGATTCCCATTGTAGGAAAGATATATCCTAGGAAATGTTAGTGGATGCTTGCTGGTTTGATAGGTTGTTTGAAAGGCCTTTGATATAAGGTTTGATTGACATGTTTGATAATGATCAAGACTTAGGATTTTTATGTTTAAGATTTACTTTCTAGTTATTGTTGCACTTGTTTTTGTTTGCATTACCAAAGGGTGAGGATGACGATCTTTTATTAATGGATGAAAGTTTATTTTGAGTGAAAGAAAAATGGGATGGATGATTTTTCTTTTTCTTTTTTGCATATTTAATGTTTTTGACATTTTGAAATGTTTTGAGGTTGTTTTTGATATTTTGAGTGTATGGGCGTGATTAAGTTTTCAAGTTAAATTTGAGACTGTTTAGGTATTTTGAACATTTGACAAAAGTTTGTTTCAAGATTTTTCAAATGTTTTGTGTTTTAATAGATTAGACCAAGACCTAAGGGAAAACTGACCTAATGCCTTAGGGGATCATTAGTGATGGCATTGACTAGGTTATACATGTGGAGATGACATATTTCGACCGACTCTGACCAGTAATAGTTCATTGATGGGATATAAACATTGATGAATTTTTAGTTTATTATGATGGACTTCTAAAGACCGACCTAATGCCTCAGGGGCTCATCGATGATGGCTTTTCCTACATTCAAGCTCAGAGACAACGTAGTTCAACAAGGGTTTTTGACTTTTTGAATTTTTAGACCAGTTTATGAAAGGAAGTCGAGTGAGCAGAAACAACTTCCTACACTAATCTAAGTAGGGGAGAGTTACAAAAAATTTCCTTTTAACACCTTATATAGTTACAATAATGAGAAAAAAATAGGAATAATGAAATAGAACAACAAGCACACAACAAACAACATACACCAGATATATGTGGGGGTAACCCTTTTGGGGTAAAAAACCCCACCCTCTAAAAGCATAATACTTCTTGTTGTGATTTTTTTGCACAAATGCCCCACTGAAGGCAGGGACCCTCTTTGCTTGCTTCTATTTTTTGGTTTTTCTTTAGGTCTATCCTTTTCCCCTTAAGGGATAGGTTCCTTTGGGTTTTGATTTTGCTTCACCAAGTTGAATTAATAATCTATCTATACTTTAGGTTCCTTTGATTGCAATATTTTGATCTCAAATGATGCCTTGAACTCTATCCTTTCATGCAAATTTAATTTAAGCCTTAAGTCATGCAGGTCAGGAGAAGTCTTGGAGAATCTATCCCCTGCTAGATTTTTTGAAGTGTTAGCTTTTCAAAGAATCCACCCCCAGGCGGATTCCCCAAAGGTTTATCCTTTTGGAGAATCTGGCCCCTTGCCGAATTTTCCAAATCCTTCTCCTCTTTGTATTTCCGAAGTCTGAGGGATCTTTTCATTGCATTTATGGTTGGACAATCACCATACTTGGGGTGTATTTACTGCCATTTTTGGGAGTTTTAAGTTATTATTTCACCTTTTATTTCCCATTATGCATTATGCTTTGATTAAGAAACCTCCATTATCTATCAGTATTTGGAATCAATGATTTGGGTGACAACATTTTAGGGCTTTCGTCGAGTTTTGGGTACATTCAACTCATTGATCTTCATTTCTCCATTTGAAAGGTAGGGTCTTGCAATCTTTGCTAATTCTGATAGATTTTGAAGATGTCTTCAATGAGTTAATGGCGTATTTTCTTATCATTCACAATGCCTTTCAATCTTGGATGCATGGTTATTTTGAGTTTCTTTTCCACTTGATTATGCTTGGAGATTATTAATGAATGTTGATGCTTGTGAGGTCCTCTTCGAGTTCGTTGTGACTTTGTAAGCTAGGGAATCGGGGTTTAGGGTTTTCCATTTTGTTGTTGCTAGGGCGTTCCAATTCTTATGAAACTAAGGTTTGAATTCAGGTCTTTGAAAGTGATTATGTTAATATTTGAATTAATTCATGGTGGTTGATTTGATAGGTGCCTTGCAAACCCTAGTTATATTCACTTTTTCCCTAATCCCAATTCTTGGGGACTTGATAATGATAGGCACTTTGTGTTATAAATAACTTTCACAATAGAAGAATATGACATGAAATCTACTACAAATACTTGATAGTAACTGTGAATAAAAAACCACTTTGAGGGGGAAAAACTCCAAATATCTCCAATGAGAACACAATTCACAATATGATGATCAAATAAGACTCACAACCTCCTATATATACCTACTATGCCAAGGATATCACCTAGGCCGACTTGTATTTAATAATCTATATAAGACTTTGGGTTTTACCTAAAACAACTAAATAACAATGTACTAATGATACAAGGAATAATAGAGGTTAAGATAGCCAATGCTTCTAATTATTCATAACCCGATGTACAATAATATTACATGAGCACTTTTGGGCAATTTGAAAATTGAATCAGTTCTTCGTTATAGATCTGTGCTTGAATTCTTGTCTATGGTCACATACAAATCATGAGTTAAATTGAGAAATGTGAATCCAAACTTGGGGATTTCCAAAAAATTAAAGAAATAAAGGTAAACAAAGATCTGCAAAAATTTTTCCTACACGTGGATTCTCTGAAGGTTAATTCTTTCAAAAAATCTGCATCCTCACAGATTCTATGAATCCATTAAACTCTCAAAATTCTGAGAGGGTGCTAAGTTGGGTTGGTGTATTGAGGTGACTTCAAAGTTGGTCTAGGAATGGTCTCATGGAATTGAAAAAGAATTTCAAGATAGATCCTAGCCAGTTTCCATCTTTCAAAAATTCCATTGGGCCACAAATTCTCTGAATGTTCTAATGTTCAAAAAAATTTCCTACCCGCAGATTCTTTGAAATCCTTTAAGGACTAAAAATCTTGAGCTTCTGAATGATGAGTATGAATACAGGAATATGACCTAATCATTCAAGTGAAAGTTATTGCATGAAGTTGAAAAGTGAATGGTGACCTGAGTTTCTATCATGCTTTTGATTCCTCAAGCATTTAGTCATCCAGAAAATCCACCTACCTTCGGATTCTCCAAAATCCTTTGGGACATAAAAATTTTGAGCCTTTGTTTGATGTGCGTGAATGCTTGAGTATGATTTTATTGTGTTAATAAGAATGATTGCATGATGATTACGAGGTAATGATGGCTTGAATCTAAGTTGAATTGGATTTTTAGAAAATCCCTCATCCTATGGATTCCCCAAGAATCTAGATGTCCAAAGAATCCTCCTAAGAGCGGATTCCTCGAAATCTATTCAGGCCTAAAATCCCCAAAGAGGTGACAATTTTTAAGTTCTTTGATGTTCTATTCTAAGAGATTTTCAATGATATTTCACAGTTTTAATGATGATTTGCAATTAATTATGTCATGTTTATTGATCCTCATGATTATATTGATAATGTGATTGGATTTAATGCTTGATTATGCTTAATACCATTGTAATTTTTGCTTCTTTCTAAAAAAATGCAGGTTGAGTCTAGTCCAACAAAGGGATCTAAGGCAAATGCATTTGAAGCTAGTCCCGAGGAACCCCATAGTAGGGCTGAAAGGATGAAGTATGACTTTAAGGGTATCTAGCCCGAATCCAAGATCCTTTTGACATGGAGTAAGATTAGTGACACCAACATGGGACGTTTAGATTATGACGACTTCAAGCAGAGAATGTCTGGGAATGCACCTTCTCAGCTAGCTTAGATCATTACCCATATAGGACTCGCTCAAGTTGTAGGACTTCCACCCACATTGCAATATCCAAAATTGGTCTTGGAGTTTTCCAAACACTATAATTCAGACAAGAGAGTAATTGTTCGACCTCAAGGGATGGTGCAGGAGCACCCAAGCAAAGATATGCCTTAAGAAGGAAAATTCAAGTCTTGATTGGAAATTTAATGTAATAATGATGTATTAAGATCTGAAAGACCATTTCATGCATGTATTAGGTCCTAGTTAACAATTTTGAGGTCATAGGTTGCATAATGTAAAACAATTGCAAAGTTTGATAAATGTTGCAATATTAGAAAATGCAAAAAAAATGACAAATCATGGAATAAGGTAGTTATAGAATTTGGGAATAGGAATAGTTATTTAAAGGCTTGTTAAGCCTCTCAAAGGTTGAGGAAGGTTTGAGGAAGATGTATGAATGAAGAAATAAATGAAAATGCTCTGTTTTTAGTGATATTCTTGTGTTTTATGTATTGTAGGCCATTGTACAACCTTAATAAATGCTAAAATACTCTCCTCCTCCATTGAAAGTGTTATCCCTATGAGTCTAATTCATGATGCACTTGATATCATTTAAATTCATTCAATTTTGAGAAATTTATGAAGAATTTGGTCCAGGCGGATAAAACCCTCTCCTAGGTAAACAATGACCTTTAAAATTGTGTTTCTTTAAATTCCATCAATAGAATCTCTTGAAAGTTGGTGAGAGTGAATTTTGGAGTGAAATTCATATGTTCTTAAAGTTATAAAGGTTAGGGAAGAGGTTTCAATAAGATTTCCCATTTGCCCTAGGTTTTGTTGTGCAATTTTGCACACACGCCTAATCGAAAAGCAGTGGACCCTCTTTGCTTTATTTTTTGGTGTTTTGGCCCTTTTATTTTGAAGACTTGGCTGCCTTGGCATGTGCCTAAATGATTATCCCGCCAGCAAATACCCTTTCTCGAGGAAACACTTCGAAAATCTTTGTGTTTTGGGACATATTTCAGGTTTTTCTCTATTTTCTGGAAAATTCCCTATGGGCTAAATTCCTCGAATGCCTTGAAAACCTGACAGACAGAGGCTACTTTGCATTATTTTTGGAAATTTTAGGACTTCACAAAATTTCGTCTGGTTTGGATTTTCCTGAAATTCTGTTGTGCCTTCAAATTCCCAAGCCTGCTATCTTTTCATCGCATTTATACCTCTTGTACGATTATGCAGCATACTTTGTTGGGTTTAAATGAGATTTATGCTCAAATTAGAGTCATTTTCTTTGATTGAAGAATTTGAGAAGACTTGATTTCGAGTTTCTTTTCTTGAGTCACACATTTGAGCTATAATTTGCTTTAATCGGATTTTTTTGGTGGTTGCGTGCATTTGCTTGGACTCCAAGGTTTCTTGCCAGCTACTGCTATTTCAATTTCTTGGTTCTCATGGTATGTACATGTTGCCTTCTCTTTTAATGAAAGAATTGAATTGCTTCATGGTTTGTGTGTGTATGCTTTGAGTCACGATTTTGATGTGGTAGAGTTCACTAGTAGAGCTAGGGTTTCTAGTTTCGGTTTGATGCCCTTCTCTATAGATTGCATTTCTTTTCTTCTACTTGATTGAGATTTAATGTATTCAATTGTTGCTTTGTTTGATTCTTTGTTTGATTTCATGCTTAATGGACTGAGTCGTAGTTTGACCTAGCAAATCCCCGACCATTGATGAAATCATGTCCTGGGCAAATTGAAACTTGTTGTCCATCATCCAATATGGTAATCGCCCTGTCTTAGTTAGGTTGTGGGAGAAGTTGTATGAAGGATAATAGAGATGAAAAGTTGAGTTGCATCCAAACAGTGCGTTCATGGCAACATCTTAGGGTTCCCCTTTGAAATCGTCGCTCTCATTGCTTGAGGTCACGTTTGAATGAATTTGAAACTAAGGTTCTCCATTTGAAATTGAAAAAAAATGAATCCAAGACTGAATCCCTGACTTCCTAATTATTTAATCGATTTGGGCAAAATCCTGACGGAGTCAAAGATTTTGGGTTTTCGGGCATCTCGTGGATTTCCTTTACTTTAGGAATTCCCCGATTTTCATCACTTTATCGATTTCTTGAAGATATGCTTAAAACATGAAAATTATATTGACTTCGTGAAAAAAAATTTCCTCAGGATTTTACCAAAACTTCTTTGGCCCTTCATTTTCCTGAAATTTGTGAACTCCTGCCATTTTCACGCATTTTTGTCCTTGACAGAATTCTCTGAAATCTTGTTGAAAATGAAGGATTGTGGGGTATCATGAGCTATTATCTAATGATTGCGGATCATGCGATCAGTTTGAGTTATTTAAAGTTGTGTCATGATGTTTGTTAATCGATGATGGTTCATTAAATGATTGTTGGAAGTTTTTTGTGCTTGTCTCACTCAATTCTGTCTAGCTTCGAATTTCTCAAAATTCCTCTCTGGCCTGAATTCTGCGAGAAGACTAAAAACCCTAACTTTGAAAGGAGTAATATTTGTGAGGTTTTAGGGGATTTTTCTCATCATGGGACTTGTCTTAAGGATGAATATGTAATTTTATAATGGACTAACTTGGATTTCAAGCTGTGATGGATCTTTATTGTGGTCTTTTTGTTGAATGTAGGCTGAATCAAGCCAGGTCATTGTTGGAAGGACCAAGGGAAAGGTAATGGATCCAAGTGCTGAAGGGTCTATTATCTCTGAGGCAGAAAGGAACAAAATGGATATAAAGAGTAGGATCCAAGAGAGAAAGTTGACTTCCATCTAGTCAAGGTCACTTATACAAATGTTGGTCTATGGGATTATGAGGAATTCAAGGCAAGGATGGAAACACAAAACCTTCCCTTGTTGGCTAGAAGGCTATTGGAATTAGGATTGGCCCATGTAACTAGATTCCCTCCTAAAGTTCAATGCTACAAGTTGGTGCTTGAATGTGCCAGACATTATGGCAGGGGCACACAAAGGATAGTTGGTCCTCAAGGAAGAATAGTGGCAAATCTTAACCCTATGTCTATAGCCCAGACCTTTGACATGCCTGATAAGTCTCATGTGGTGGGTTTTGATATGGATATAGCGAAGAAGTATTATGATGATTACATCATCAAATCATAGCAGGTCATCAATTCCTAGTTAGAGAAACCCAAGTCTCACTTCTTCAAGCTGCCCAAGCAGCTATTTAGAGCTAAGTTCAAAAATGAATACTATTATGCTATCACACTCCTCAATAGAGTGGTGGGATTGAAGAGTGTAGGAGTATTTGAAAACTAGATGTTCCATGTCATTGTGAGGATAGAGCAAAATGTTGACTACCATTGGGCAGGCATTATAAGTGCAATGATACATGAAAAAATGTGCAATGTCCTGCAAACAAAGACCTTCACAATGACCTCTTACTTGGTTTATGCACTTTCAAGGTTCCACCCATACAAGGGGCTAAGCACAAGGAGCATGTTTGGGAAGGATGTGATTTATGAGGTGTACCCACAATTACACTTGGGTAGCACAAGTTATAGGAGGGTGAATGACGCATTCACCATGTACATCAGCATGCTATTATAGGGTGTAGAGCATGTCTAGGTCTCAGACAATGCCAAGGAACTAATCAAGAGGTTTGGAGCTTGGTTTATCTAGTTCCCTACCTTTTCATACATCAAAATAGATGGTTGTCAGAGGGCTCCATATAGACTACCTAGATATCCCATAGATCACATTATACTTCTTGAAGTCATAAGACAGATCTGTGATTTTGATGCAATTGTCAAGAAGGACAAACATAAGACCAGATTTGGTGGTGATTTTCCTTTGAGAATAGGTAGTAATGAAGCCTGCCCTTCTATTAATTTAGTCCATGTTTCTGAGGAGGAAATGAGTAATGTGGGTTTCTCTTTCCATTCTAAGAGATCCATATTTGATAGGACTAGTGAGGCACACAAGAGGGCTAATAGGGAATACAACCATAAGGATGATGTAGAAGATTATTGGGCTAACAACAAGGATGAGTTTGAAGTTAGAAAGAAGTTCTCTAGATTGCCAGTGAACTTGGTCTAGCTATACAACATAAAGGTCATTCCTGATCAGATTGAAGATGATGGAGATTTGATTCAGGGCCATGATTATGAAGCTATGAAGGATAAATCAATTGGAGAGATAGAATGGCTGGAGGAAGAGAATATAGAATTAGAGTAGATCATGACTCCAGTGATCAAGTACACTAAGTTGTGGCTCAAACATAATATTTGGGAGCTAGAGATTACAACTGTGCAATGCACCTATGATCTAATGGGAGACTTGGAGTCTCATTCCACTTCTGAAGAGTCAATTGAGTAGGACCCTAAGGGTAAGGCTAAGGTCATCTCTCCTTTCAAGATAAATATTAAGGATGCTCAAGCAAAAGAAGTAGAAGAAGCAGAAAAATCAAAGAAGAAAGCTAGGGTTATCTCTAGGATTGAGAGAGATGAAGCTAATAACAGGGTGATTCACATTGCCACCCCTATGCTAGATAAGAATGAAGATGAAGTGACTGGTAAAGATTACAATGTACAAACCATCAGCTTGGGACCTGCCTCTATGATGCAAGAAGTTGAAGAATTTGAAGGCTCCAGTGCTACTATTTTGAGAAGACTGAAGAAAGAGGTGCAAGCTAAGCAAGATTTGAAGAATGAGAATGATAAACTGAAGAGGTATCTGCATGATTTGATGAAACCCTTGCAATCCATCAGCTCCTCATCATCTGCTACAAGTTTTCTACCACAAGAGACAATAAATGAGTTGGAGAAGATGAAAACCACTACACATGCCACAATGAACTGGTTGCAGGGAGTGGAAGCTAAAGGAGATAATGCCATTATAGATATCCTTTAAACTGGTGGAGATGCTATAAGATTAATAGAGTGGTTAAAGAATGTACTAGCTCAGGATAACGAGGATGTGGATCTCTTGTTGCAGAAGACCAAGACCATCATGGAGTACACTGAAGATAAGCTGGTAACTGATGAAATTCTTCCTTCCTCCAAAGTTGCAGAACCCTGGGAATGGTATGAAGTTTTGCAAATAAGGAAAAGGGTTTTGAAGAAAGTGCATAAGCAAGGGAAGCAAATTGAGGATACTCTGACTGAAATCTACAACAAGTGCATTTCTTTCTTCAAAGTTATGACAGGAAGAAAAAGGTTTGCACCAAAACATTTGAACTTGGAGCAACTGAGGAAATGGTGGCAAGATGTATATTCTCTAGTCAATGAGGACCTAGTTACTGAACACCAGTTGGATAATGTAGCCACATACATTGCAATGATGGATAAATATCAAACCCTAAAGGTGGATTGGGACAAGGTCATAAAGTAGTCAAGAGAGGACATTAAGTCCATTGAAAGGAAAATTAAAGTGCTAGCTATTCTACCTATAGCCAACTTGGAGAAGGTATTTTTGATGGTGCAGGATAAAGTGGAGCGAGATAAGGACAAAATGGAGAGCAATTAATGCAATTCCTCATCAGAATTTGTGCTTCCCCATTATTTCTCTTCATCTTTCACATGCATTGGATCAAACCATCTTGGAGATCCCAGACCGACTTGGATGGAACACATGCATTTAATGCATACTTTACTTTATTTTGAATTCTTCTTGGCTGACTTGTTTTTGGGGCCAATTGTTTTATAACCCTATTTGGGCCGACATAAGATGTAATCTCTATAAATAGGGATATTGCCTCATTTGAAAGGGCTAGATAGTTTTACATTAGAGCGAATTGGGCATTAGAGTAAGAAGTTGGTAGTTAGGTTGTTTCCAAGCAAGTGCTATAACATGAGATTGGAATTGTTGCTACTT
>VDFB02164350.1:0-10410 GCA_007258455.2 Sequoia sempervirens | reverse complement strand
TGCCATCAATTTTGCACACATCATCAACAAAGGTACTATTATATACTTCATAGGATGGCTCAATTAACATGATAGAAGCTGCTGATTTGACATCATCATCGCACACTTCTTCCAAAGTAGATGCTTGTTCATCCAAAGAGCTATCTTGGGACCATTCTCCATTAAACAATTTTTTTGATTTATCTTCCATGGTCTGATTTGTAAATCAGTCTTGTTGTGGCATGAATCTACAACAAAAAATGCATCATTAATACCCATAGCTTGAGTATCAACATTAGACAACCCCTCACAACCATCATTCTCATGTGTAATGGCAGTTATCTCATGTTGATTCAAAGATATCAAATTGTTGTCAAAAAAATCAAAACTGTTATGGCTTGTATTCTCCATGCATTCCTCATGTTTGACACTCATTTCTTGCGTTCCAACTTTAGAAGTCCCTTCTACAACATTCTCCTCATGTGCCATAACATTTAAATCATGGTTATGCTCAAAAGAATGATTGTTGTCATAAAAATCAGAATTGTTATCAGGGCTGATAACAACTCCTTGAGCATTGGAAGTAACATCAAGAGCTTCTGCCATACTATCATCAAGATGTAAGACCTCATCTTCATCCGCTTCAAATCTTACCCTCTTCTTTTGCACCTGCTCCTCAACAAACAAGTAGGGCCTTAGCTTACCCTCACATTTTCAAAGACACTATGCATCAAATCACTTGTAGCTGGAGATAACACCTGTTCTTGCCTACGAACAGCTAGAAGTAAGGACAAAATAGGCTGAGAGATGTCATCATTGTCATTAATAATGGAAGACATAATAGCCCTCATGTAGTCTTGGATAGATGTCATGTCCTCGGATTTGGAAATGTAAATACAGAAAGAGATAAATATATATATAAATAATTACAATTTGATTTTGTTATAATTATAATTATCAGGAGATAATATTATAATTATAATTATTATATATAATATTATAAATATTAAAATATAAATATTTAAATAATAAAATAAATATTGAAAATATATAAAATTGATATAAAACACAAACATAAATAAATGATTAATACTCATCTCTAAAGATGATCAAGGAGACGTAGCTGCAATAAAAGTCCGATTCAATTGGAGCTTCTAGTTGATTGGAAGATTAATTTAGCAACAAATATTACTGGGAGAACGCCCAAAGCTTCATATAGAAGTCTACATTGAACACTTTATGTATATCACTATCCCTTTAGTGGAGGCATGGGCTGGTTTGTAGATACTCGCTATCCTAATCAAAGGAATTGATTTAATATATAATGATTGTTTTATTGGGCTTTTCCAAAAGTCTATCATTTCCAGCATATACTATTTCCTATAATTATTGAATGGGGACTGAGAAGTGATCGACATCTATGCCAATGGCTTAGCCAATATTTAGTGCTAGACATGATTTATCCCCTAAACGTGAGCCAAGACAAGAATAAGGGACCTTCTGTGGGTCAATATATGTTGCCGCGACTACTATCGCTGCATAATTAAGACAATGGTATATATTAAAAGTTATGTTTGATAAAAATGTGATATTACAATTATGGTTTAAAGAGCAAAGACAAACCAATGTAGCAGCAAACAAAGGCAACAATTAGTTAAAAGGATATTAAATATAAGGCAATGATTATGTGGCTAAGGGTGGCAATTAGGTGCAAAGTCAAACAATTAATAAGGAGAGATCATATCTATGAAAGGTCATGCGAATGCTGAGAGTCGTCACCCTTCAAAAAAGGTGTCTCTAAACATGAAGGCACAAAGATATTAAAGGAGTAGTAGGATTGAAAAAAGACATGGAGATCGGTATGTGAGGAGTTAGGAGAGATATCAAGAATTAAGTTTGGCAAATATATATATACATTTTAGAAGAGAAAATCCAAATTCTCTTAGGAGCCATGAACATCATTAAGGGAATGAATGTATTATTCAATTAGGAATCTAGAAAGGCATCGTTGGCTAGAAATAAAGAGGTTCTACAGGATGGTAGCTTGGAGAAATGAGGATATCTGCAAAATTGATCAACAATAAGAAGATGAGTATTTTATGAATTTAAATAATAAGATAAATGTTTGTACATTTGAATAATGATATTGATAAATTCATCATGGATTTAAATAATAGTGTAATTAATAATAATTCATACATGATACCATGTTACCTAGTTTTTATTGATGACATTGGGAATAATGAATCATGCATGCTACTAGTTATCTTATAACATTGTTGATATGTTTGCTCCATTGACATTATGGTACGTAATTACATATATATATATATGTATGTATGTATGTATGTATGTATGTTACATACATACATACATACATGCATACATACATACATACATACATACATATATATATATATATATATATATATATATATATATATATATATATATATATATATATATATATATATATACATATATATATATACACATACATATATATACTATAGTTGCCAAGGTATTACGTTTTAGGAACATAGACAATGTACAAATCCTTGTAACCAAAATTTCTGGTGAATCATTTACATATAAAATAGCCATCTCCTTATTCATTTAATTCACGTACCCTAATTTGATTGGCATCCCCATCCTTGTACTAGTACCAGTACCCTGCGTCTCCTGACAACTATGCTATATACATATACATACAGACACACACACACATATATGTATGTATCTATGTATGGTAATACAATTATACAATAATGATGCTTGTAGGAATTATTGGGCCTTCTATGTAATCATGATTATTAGATAGAAAAATTAATAGATTTATGAATGTCTTTATCCTATGATTGATCAGGAAAAGGAGGAAAAGAATAAAGTTTGAACACTAAACCATCATAAAAGGATATCTCTAGAAAATTAGGGCAAGATTTAGGGTTATCCCAAAAAGGGGACATTACAATAGATTTGTCATGCCTTTCACTAATGTAATCCACAAAGAGATGGAACATCCACAAAACAAGATCATTACAATCATAATCAATCATCACAATGCATGATCTCACTTGGGCCATCAACTCAAGGATTTTGATCCTCCTTCCAGAAGTAGGACTACTGGTATTATCTATCCCATCAAAACAATCAACTATTATCTACAATATCTGACTCATTTTACTAGTGTTATAAGGAACCCAAGGAGCTGCGATCCTTATAAAAGGACTAATACGAAGGGTAACAATGAGCCTAATGTCATTGTCTCCGTGTCTCAAAAACTTATGCTCACCCAACGAAGTCACTATTGGAGTCATAGCAATCAATAACAATGAAGAAGGTGACTACTCAACAAGACTTAAGCATTCTTCTAGTCTTCTCAATGTGACCAAAGTACCATACCCAAATTGAGGTTGACTGCCAAGTTTGGTACCTTGTTCATAGATAATTTTGGCCAACCACTTCCTATCACCTGATACCATTTCTCTGTCACTGCTTGAACCCATAACTCAAATCCGAGAGTGGAAACTATGAAACTTGATCAATGAGTGTTGGTCACTCAAATGTTGACAAATGTGAGCTCACTGAATATTGATTAAACATAACACAGGATGGCAGAAAACCGCTCTGATACCACTGAAATATCCCACCGCTTGTTGAGATATTTACTACTCTAAAATCTGCTTGTGAATTGTTTGTAATTTTCAAAGTTTCTTGATATTGCAAGTTTGGTGCTAGGAAATGCAAGAGAACACAATGAAATACTTAAACCAAATTGCTAGGCAACACACTATGAAGGAAAGCTATAGACTTCCAATCTAATTTTGATATCATTTTTCACAATGAGCAATATACTTTCAGTTATAGATTATTTCTTTGCATTGCTAAAACAAACAAACTCATGCCCGGATTTCATTACATGGAATGATTGTCTCAAACTCAATACCAACAAGTCTATAAATTGTTAACAGCAAAAGGTGAACTCTCAACATTGGACGCCTAGCTGAAATCAATGCTTTCTCCACACATATACTGTTGCTATTTGGAAGACATAGATTAGCCACCCCAAATTGGATAGAAACAATGCTCATAACCTAAGCGACTTGGCTTAGAGTCAACACATCTAGCTCACGGCACAGTACGGCCCAACAAAAACATAATAGTACGGCCTGGAAATGTACAGCAGTACAACCTATCAAAGATATATCTGAAAATAGCATTCAACAATAGATAACCTTCTGGTCAATGTCAATGTGCTCCTCAAAACCCTTCAATAATCTCTCCAAAAGCTCAATGTGGCCACTGTATGATAGCCACCTGTAGAAATGCAACCCTTGGGTGGTCTCGCACACCCGTAGGAAGCATAATCAATGAGATACAATGTTCTCAAAGACTAAATATTGTAGTAAACCCTTGGTTTACCTCTTCTCCTCAAGAAATCTTCAAAAGCAAAGTGTCAGAATGATTCAAGAATGCCCTTCATTTGCTTTTTCAATGCTATTTTATACCTCCTTGATATGGCATGACTTCCAATGCTTTTTAATTCATCAAAATATATTTTATCATTTGCTTTTGATGTTGACTTTATATTACAACATTAAATAGGCGCTAAAAAATGTCACTTTATAAATTAACTTTATATCATTAATGACCCCCTTTATTATAAAGTCAATTTATGTCATTAATATAATCACTTTATAATTAACTATTAATAATTAAAACATCATAACTCCAATAATAATCATTATTTTTTTATTTCATCAGTGCCAGGAGGTAATCCGCTGAAACCATTGCTCATTTAGGTGCCTTACTAAAATTAGTAAGGTTGGCCTCCATCACTCAACTGACTTACTATAAATAGTAAGTGCATCAAAATGGAGTCAGAAAATTTTGAATAACATCGCCTCTAAATATGCCAAGGGTCCGGAAAGAAAAACACTACAAATGGCCATCTGGAGAACTCATTAACACCCAAACTGGACCCTCTAATTCACAACACTAGCCTACGAGTGTTAGATGATAGGCTAATCCTCCAAACTCTGATGCTCGCTAGAAAGGGGACATTACAACTTGGATTTGGTGACTGCAGATTGTCAGAAGAATGGTGGATTTATTAGCTACATTAAGGTCTAAAACGAGTGACTCAGAAAAAAACTCTAAAAACTGTCACGAAGAAATGTGTAAGTTATTGCACCTGGTAACGTTAGATGGTGCAGGTTTAAGAAAATTTTCAGTGTCATGGGTTTTAAAGATAGCTATCCTGCATTTGAATAGTATGTGGTAACTAAAAATGTTCATAGATGCCCTTTTCATTGTTTTCAATGTAATGAATGGGAGTTGTTTTTCATTTCCTGTGGTTGTTCTTTCCGCTTTGTTTGTTCCATATATGTTTATAACAGTCATTGCATGATCTTAAATTTTAAGTTTTTCCTTTTTACAGATCTAAACTTTTGTGTAGTGTTTCTATCCTAGGGTTTAGAACAATTGGGAACAGATACATTTGAACTCATAAAAGCATGAAACTTGGTCGCTAGAGCTGTCTGAGAAATATCTGATGGAAAGCAGCCATTAAATTGGACTTTCTTGCACAATGATGTTAGCGAAATATTTCAAACAGAATTGTAGTATTTGGATCCTGAGTTATCCAATTATAAGAACATATGCTCAATTTTGATGTTCTTTAACTTGTACTAGATTGGCTATTGGATCAAATAAATCATGAACTGTTAGCCTAAAAGAACTCAAGTTAATGGGTTTTAGCATTTGTCTTTACAAATATCATGTAAACGCTAGTAAGGTTTCTAAGATGGCTTGTTATCCATGAGTATGCGTATAGTTGTTTTTATACTTTTTCATAGATTTAGGGTTTTGTAATTCACAGTTCTAAAAGATTGGTCAGCAGCATTTGCAATGTGGCACAGACATTTCATGATTCTACTATGCCAAAGATTTTATGAAGATGCGTTCTCACTATATGTGTTTGACAGCTAATTTATTGAGGACTTATTTTGCTTGATCTGGATACTTCCCATGGCAGAGAATAACAACAGCATACTGCTGTAAATGGAAAATTGAATCCAAATTCATATGTGGAGAAGTGAAATTCGAATCAGTCTATCTAATTAAATGGAAACAACCGGATTACATAGCAGGTAGTTACTGAAGAATAGAATACATAGCAGTTACATTATATAAAATCAAAATCAGAAATATTCAACACACAGACACAGAAAGAGAAAAAATAAAAATGACAGTAAAATTCTCTTTTCTTAATTGACTGAGATTTCAACAAAATAGATGATGTCTTCTTTATCTCTACGGGTTGTTGCTGCAGTTAAAGACTTAAGTAACTTCAATCTTTGAATGGTTTTTACATTATCTGCTACAATTCCTACTTCCTTGTGTATGA
This sequence comes from Sequoia sempervirens, assembly GCA_007258455.2. Lineage (NCBI taxonomy): Eukaryota > Viridiplantae > Streptophyta > Pinopsida > Cupressales > Cupressaceae > Sequoia > Sequoia sempervirens. Next base: position 4,022 of record VDFB02164350.1, on the reverse strand, counting down.
AAAGAAAACTTAAACATCAAATTAACGAAAAAGTTTAGATTTGCACGCAGATTACAAAATAATAAATTGCTGTTTTCAGTGAGGAAAGTTTGAATTTCCAATATTCTAGCTCAAATTTAACTATTTGAGAATTATTATACCTAAAGTTTTGCAAAATTTACAAACTCGTCTTTTGTCAGTGCTTTTGTAAAAAATGTAGAAACTGGTTCTTAAAGAAATTTTGGAATTTTTCGAACTCATTTTTTTGATAATCTTTTTGTAAAAATATTTACGTACTGCTCCTTCGAACTGTAACATACAAACTTAACTCTCGATTCCTGACTAGTTTCCCTATAAAATGGTACCAACTTATGTCAACATGTTTACTCCTTCCACGGAATACTGAGTTATTTTTGTATAGCTATAGCAAATATATTATAAAAAATCCTTGTTGCTTGCTCTATTTTGTTGTTGATTTAAATATGACATATTTTCTCATTCAAACCATTTGACATATTGTTGAATTAGGTACAACATATTAATTTTTTCTCTATCTTGTTGCTGGTTTAAATCTGATAAAAACTCTTAGCCAAAAACCACTTGACATATTATTGAAATCATAGCAGCAAAAATTGTTTGGGGGAAAAAATCGGTAAACCAAAAAGTTTAGGATTCTTTGAAAAAATTGAGAAAAAATTGGGAAAATTTGGATTTGAAAAAAAATGTAAAAAATAGTAGAAAAAGAGACAGATTCTACTCTTTTTTGAAATTTAAGGTCATTTCCATAGCAAAGAGATATAGAGAGCAAATAAAATAGAGATTTTAACCTATGAATTGTAGAGAGCTTGCATGTTGTTTATCAAGTTTATGTTTGTTGAGGTTAAAGGAATCTGTTTCTTGCTTAGGTTGTGATCTAAAGATTGTTTGGAGCACCTCATACAATAGAGTAGTGTATATGTGAGATATGGAATCAATTGTCATGTAAAATATTTGCAAAAATGACAACTGAAAAAAGTGGAAAATGCCAGTGTATGGAGTTAGAAATGATACAAGTGACCAAACGCTTTGAGAAGGCAATGACATGCATGAAATAAAGTGGAGGATGAAAAAGTGTGATAAAATAAAAGATTGGCTAAGGGTTAAAATCTTAGGCAGATACTCTTTAAAGTTGTGCAAGCTTGAAATCAGAGACAGTGCATTACCAGTCCAAGAGAATGGTTAAAATATTAGGCAGATACTCTTTAAAGTTGTGCAAGCTTGAAATTAGAGACAGTGCATTGCCAGTCCAAGAGAATGGTTAAAATCTTAGGTAGATACTCTTTAAAGTTGTGCAAGCTTGCAATCAAAGAATGGAGTATGAATTCAGGGTAATGGACTGTCTTTGATTTCAAGCTTGCAAAATGATGTCTTTGAATTACAGACATAATATGCATGCTTGACATAAAAATGGGTGCATGGTTGAAATCTTTCAAGAGCTATTTTATAAGTTTTGAACATGAAGTGAAATTATTTTTAATATTTTCTATGTAAATTAAAGTGCCTATAGGCTATGCAAGTTATAGATTTAGTATTAGACATTTACATACTTTCATTTCATTGTTGCAGTCATCATCAATGAGGAACCTCATCGTTTTTCATTTTTGAATAGTACAACCTTGGACATTTCACAAGAGTTAGCTAAAAAACTAGACCAAAACATGACAACCGTAAAACCTGATAGGTGGAAGACTATAACTGATTTGACTTGACATTTAAATGATGATTAATCTATGACAAAAAGAGAGACAAAGTAGTATGGTCATTGATTTTTGTATAGGTACCACAAATGTTTTTTTTTTGGTGACCTTGGGACAAACTTGGGCCATATGAGGACTTCAAAGTCTCTGGAAAAATTCGATCAATGTTTTATCTGAGGTCAATAGAGTTAAACCGATTTCCTAACATCTAAAAATACAATGAACTCAAAATGATCCAATAAAGTTATTTACAAATTGGATTGGTTTGGTGTAGACTGCTCATTCTTTTTGCAAGTTTCATATGTAAAATTTTGACTTTGTCATCAAAGTTAGCTTCTGAAGTTTTCTTGGCATGGAGGTGGTAAATGCTATAGCCATTTATAAGGTCACCTTACACGGGCACGACTAGTGAAAATGGTTGGAATATCTTATTTTCATTAATGAAGAATCCCTTGCTTTATTTTACTATGGTTTACGTTATTTTAGGGTGTATTGACAAGACTGCAAGCTTAAAGTTCAAAGTAGAAAGGAACTTGTTCATGCGTGTATGTAGGGAAGGTTGTAGAGTTGATGGTGGTCACCCTTAACTTATTGCGGCCCTGATTTATAGCAAAAAATGCACCAAGTGTAGAGTTCTTAACGCGAGAGTTATTAGCACGATTTATGGGTAAGTGCACCAAGATGGTTCCCAAAAAGGGGGCTTAAGTGGCCACTTTTTTTCTGAAATCAGGAAATACTGACCTTGGACATGAAATTGAGGATAGTTACACTCAAAATTTTGAGATGGAACAAAAACAAGGATCAAAGTGCTCCGAGTCTACTTTCTAAACTACTAATTTATTTTGAAAATGGTTGAGATTAAGGGGTTCAAAAGAGGGACATACAAAAATTGGTGCTATTTTTGTCAAAAAATATAACATAGCAACTCTTGTACGACTTGAGCATGGTGAACTTTTTTGTAGTATTTTTAAAATCGCAACGGTCAAAAGTTAGCTAATAGTATCTAGTTGATGCATGATTTTTCTGATAATTTTTTAATGAATATTTGATTTTTTACTAATTTTCTAAGTGGGAACTTCCTAAAAAGTAGAATTTTCCTTATGCTAGGGAATATTTATTTTTCCTACACATATTATTTAAGCTTGCTTAGGTTTATTAAATGTGGTAATATGAGGACATGTGGCAAAATACAACCACTACATGTGTCACACTCTCCCACTTATGGGTAGTTGAGTTACACATCCTCTTTTGGCTTGTTGTGCCACCTCTCATAACCACTATTTTGTATTTACCTAAGTAGTTTATGGGGTAGTTGGGTTTCTCACCCTCTTTTAGATTTATGTGCCACCTCTCTCTTGTCTTCACTTGAGGAGGTTATACCACATGTTTTGTCATTTACCAAGTAGGTAAAACCTCCCACCTTTTATGGGTAGTAGGAGTTAATGCACCTCTTGGAAGTATTTTCACCACCTTGCCTATATAAGCAAGGCTTCATATGTACTTTGCCATATTCAATTTGGCATTCTTGTATCTTAATGATAGCATAATATTTCTGCCATTTCTCTCTTGTGGAAGTCATTTTGTCTTGCAGGTGATTCTGGGGTGTTTGAGGAGTTCACCATAAACTCCTACAGAAAGGAACTTGTTCATGCGTGTATGTAGGGAAGGTTGTAGAGTTGATGGTGGTCACCCTTAACTTATCGCGACCCTGATTTATAGCAAAAAATGCACCAAGTGTAGAGTTCTTAACGCGAGAGTTATTAGCACGATTTATGGGTAAGTGCACCAAGATGGTTCCCAAAAAGGGGGCTTAAGTGGCCACTTTTTTTCTGAAATCAGGAAATACTGACCTTGGACATGAAATTGAGGATAGTTACACTCAAAATTTTGAGATGGAACAAAACAAGGATCGAAGTGCTCTGAGTCTACTTTCTAAACTACTAATTTATTTTGAAAATGGTTGAGATTAAGGGGTTCAAAAGAGGGACGCACAAATTGGTATTTTGTCAAAAAATATATAACAGAAAGTAACTCTCTGCAAAATGACTTGAGATACAGAACTTTTTAGGTGATTTTGTAAAATCGCAACGGCCGGCAAAGTTAGCTAATAGCATCTTAGTTGATTTTTACCGAAATTTTTCTGAGTAATTTTTAATGAATATTTGATTTTACTTAATTTTTCTGCGGGTACTTCCAAAAAGCAGACTCTGGCTGTGGTTCCCCTAAAATTCTTGAAGGTAATTCGATTTTTAAAAAAAAAAATATAGAATGGAGTCTAGTTTCTAAAATGTAATTTATTTGAAATTT
>VDFB02164347.1:0-20984 GCA_007258455.2 Sequoia sempervirens | reverse complement strand
TAGTTGCAAGAACGCTCGAAAATGACCCTCTGCATGCAATTATTTATTCAAACTCATATTCTTCCTTCTCATCATTCATTCACACATTCTATCTCATATTCTCTCAATCTCTCATTCTACACCTTTCATTATTGCCTCCTTGTTCTCCTACATCAAGTTTCTTGCATGTAAATGGATCTAGATCCTTGTCACAAGCTCTCTCAAAGCATTGCACTTTCTCTCGGTTTGTCAAGCTTGTTGGAGGGAGGGTAATATTTCACTTTTTTTTGCATAATCATTCTTATTTAAGTAACATATTGATATCTAATGTGTCTACTTTATCTATCTTGTCATTCTCTATTGTATATTTTATATTTATCTATCTTAATGTTTCTTTGGTTGTCTGTGGAGGTGGAAACACCAAAATGGGGGTTTGGCTAAGGTAAGCCCTAAAACAACCCTAACACTTTTTACTATTTCCATGTGTGCAAGTTGTCCATGTGGAGCTTTGTGAAAGGCTACATAGTTGGACTACCTATGAGTTTGTTATTTCCCTTCACCTATTGTCATTTCATTTAATAGTTTGATTACTTGTTCATTCAATATTCTTGTTGCGCTTTTCCTTATTTTCAGCATATTATTAAATCAGTCAAAATAGTCAAACTTCAATTTCTAAGTAGTCATTAGGTCATGTGAGTTTTTGGTGACTAACTCTATTTTTGGTCCGTACAAGACGCCAACGCACCGAGTTGTCATCCTTTTCCCGCACTGTTGTCCTTTGGTTGAAAGCTAATATGTTTGTTCCTAAGACCTCTAAGGCCTTCTCATCCAACTTTTGAAGTTCTTTTTCCATAAATAGTCATAAAGCATAAAAAAATATCAGAAAACACCCATCTTGGTCACTTGAACTTGTTTCCTTGAGGTAGTTGAGGAAAATTCGCTCCTTATAGAATCTCCATGTCCTAGATACTCGGGAGTAGTGAATCTCCTCCTCTACACTTAGACAGAAAAATATCAACACAAACTCTTCTTGTGGTGAAGACTAGGGATAATAAATCAACAATTAAACTTGAAACTCTAGATACATTAGAACTAAGACTATAATTTCACTTGATGCACCAACGACATAATTGAGAGTGGTAGAAACAAATATCATACCCCAATTTTCATCAACTTGAAGCACAAGGTTAGTTCTCAAAATTATATTAGGGGGATCTCAATCCTTAAAAAATATTAGCCTACTAACCTAATTTATAACCCTAGAAATATGAAGAAAATATAAAATACTTTTGAGTTCACTAACTACGATAAAAAAAACATTATCGCTCAAAGAAATAGAGGAAGTAATAAAACTCACAAAAATTTTGATACAGCGTATACAAGAAATATTTCCACACCTTCCTAAAAGCTTTGACACTTGATATATGAGCATCTACTTGTGAAAATTCTAGAGTAACACAAGTTGGATCCCTTAGAGGTGGAAATTCTTAGGACGTTCATGAAATCCAAAACGTGCTCGCGCTTTGTAGAAGTTGAAAAACACACAGTTTGAGAAATCTAAAGAGTACTTGTGCTTTGAAAAATTTGAAACCCACTCATGCTTTGTGCAAGTCAAAGTGCACTCGCACTTTAATGCGAGCATATTTTGGAAAGTGCAAAAATAGTAAAAAAGCATGTCACTCGTGATTTAAGCCCACATTCTTTATTATTGTCTAGTTTCTACATGTTATCTAACAAAAAAATATTTTTTATGGTGTTGAAAAAAGCACAAGAATATTTTACAAATTCCACCAGCTTTGCACCACTTTTTTTGTTTGACGTAGAAAGGAGGAAATACTAGAGTTTTTAGATGAAATTTGACTATATGAACTAATATTTTCATGTTTGTAGTGTTGGAATGTTAATTATGATTTTTTTATTTTAATTTTCATATTATAGATTGGTTCTTCTCATATTTTTTACTAATTCTATTAGATTTATATAGAATTGAACATTGAAAACAAAGGAACTTGGTGAAAGTCTCTAATTTTTGAGTTTGATACAAGAAGAAAAACAAACTAGACATAATTGGATAGTTTCTCAAATTGAATCTCAGATTTTAATATATGTTCTTTTGATACATATTCTTTACATTTTCCTTCATTTCCCATGGGTTGATATTTTATCCATTATTTTCCTACTTCACATTTCACCTTTTTATTCACTTATGACTATCACCTTTACCACTTTGAGTTCTTATGTTGCTTTATCACTTCTTATCATACATGCTTAATATAATTCTTTGATTTTGTTATCATGTTCATGCTTATTAAATTTTCCTTACTATGATTTTATTCTATGAACATTGAATACTTGCCTTGATCATATAGTGGCATAAATTTCCTTTAGATCTTACACATTGAGCATGGTGTCTTAGATTTACCTCTTAATCTTGCATTGCCTTATCACATTTTTTGAGTTATTACACTAGAAAAATGGGTATGATACCTTTTAAATTATATGCTTCACTTGATATATCTCTCTATTGGGTCAATTATGAATTCCATTATTATATTCCAATCTTTCCTTTCCATATCCTTACAAGGGTATCCTTCCTTCCCCCAATTCCATGTGCACACCCATCAATTACCTTATCATTATTTTAGAGCCACATCTACTATAGCGAGGGAAACTTATCCTCCACACTCATCTCTTATGGTATCATTGCATATATCTTTTTCATATTTGGGGGAAATCATGCATTCCCTCTTCATCAATATCTTGACATCACATTCCTAGACCTACAACACCACTAGGGACCTATTGCCTCACCTCTACCAATGGAGCATGCACCTATATTATAGCCTTGTGTACCTACATAGGTATTTTTTACTACACCACCATTTATATTTTCCCATTCTAGGGTAAACATTTTGTTGAAAGAATGAAGAATAAACCCTTTGATGTGTTTTCATTGATGCCAACATTGTTTATTGACAGTTTTGTCTAATCCGATGAACAGAGTGTATGCATCTTAATCTAGTAATTTAGTTTGAAATTTCCTGTGTAATAAGTGTGTAGACATAAAATTGTCCCAGTTTTGCAACCTTAGATTATTCAACATTGCCCCTTTTCATTCTTAATAATTAAATAATTTTTAATTATTTAATTATTTTCTAAAGTCATAATTTTCTATTAATTAAATAATTTTAATTATTTAATTAATTCATTTTTATCTTTATTCTCCTTGATTAAAATAAATTTTATTTTATTTAATTACATCATCAATTAAGTCCCTTTCTTTCTAAAATTAAATAAATTCCTATGTATTTAATTTTTTTCCACTTTCCACTATAATTAAATAATTATTTTAATTATTTAATTATTCATTAGCCTTTTCCCTCATAAATTAAATAAATTTTATTTATTTAATTTGGTCCACTTCTTGAATTTTTGAATTAAATCATTATTTAATTTAAAATAATTACTTTTGTCATTATTCTTCTGGAGTACTAAATAATATCTTTTATTATTTAATTGTCTATTTTACACCTAAATTAAATGTTTTTTATTATTTACCCTCCTATCAATTCTTTTTCCATGCCAATCTTATCTTCCACATCAAATCTTATCTCTTGACATTCCATTAATTTCAAATTTTGATTGAATTATCTTATAATTCAATCTTAGCCATTCATTTCTTGTCATTGCCCTAATTTTGACCTAACCCTAGTCCATACTACAACTTTCAATTTTGGCCATTGATTTAGACATCTTATTGACATCCAATCTCAACCGTCAATCCAAATCGGACATTTCCTATAAATAAACTCTCTCATAAGCCATTAGGGGGGTTGATTCTTCAAGTGTCCTTATGCTGTCAAAATCATTCTTGAGTCTTTCATCCATTTCTATCTATTGTCATTCATCTATCATCCCCATGTCAATGTTATGCTATTGAATTGAGCAACCAACATTCATCCAACAATCAACCTTCAAAATCTTGCATTCTCATGCAAGTGGAGAAGAGCCATGGAGGTCAATCAAGTCTAGTTTGAAAATTGGTTTGCATTCTATTTATTTGTATTTTCATTCTAGTTTGTGCTTCATGGTGCTTGATAGGGTTTTGTTAATTTTGTTGCTTTCAATACATTAAACTGAATTTTCCTTATTTACATTGGGTAGAACCCCATTATTATTTTAACACATTTTGAGAAATCTTGGGAGTTGGATTCTTTTTGTTGCAGTGTTTTGTTTGATTTTTGTTGCAGTTTGACATCATTGTGGATAAAGCCCTAGTTTCCAAAGATTCGACCACACTTCAAACGGCTATGTATTTTTTTTCACAATTTTGTTTTGCATATTGGAGACAACGTCTTGAGCTTCCATTCCAAAAATCATTTTTTTGGGGCCGATTTGAATTTTTTATAATTTCTTTTCTTTTTTTCATAAAAAATTAATTTTGAGAGCACATTATCGAATTTTTCAGATAGGTTTATATTTTTGGAAAGCTCTCTAAATTTTAATAGGGGTCTGTTCTTTATCTTTCAAATTTGGACACACAATTATTAGTCAAATAACAGATCTTTTAAAATTAGGGTTTCGCACATATTTACCTATATCTCACAAACGGTTGTAGATCTGATCACAAAATATTTTGTACAGATTTGAAATGACACAATACGACTTCGGTCAAAAAATTAGAATTTTTGGAGCTTTTTTGTATTTTTTATAATTTTTTTATGATTTTTCATAAAAACTTAATATTGGGCACAAAATAGGGAATTTTTCTGACTTCTTTACATTTCTGGAAAGCTCTCTGAAAAATAATATCAGTCTCTTGTTTTATTTTGTATTTTTCAGATCAATAATGTCTTCAAATAATCAAATCTAATTCGGCTATGTTAAAAATATGTATCTGAAATTGCAATTTTCTAATGAGTTTATTTTTTTCATGGCTGCATTATGATATTATTTCTTTTGATTTTGTAGGTGATCATAAGGAGTTTTAGTGGCAGAGATATCATTCATACACAACAAATTGGAAAGCGAATAATCAGGTGCACATATTCCATCTTCCATTTCTTAATCCTGTTTGTCACACATTTGGATTTGGGCTCTTAAAAATGAATTTTGTCTTCAATCACATATCAAAATTGGGTCTAAAATTAACCATTGTCTTCCTACACATTTGAATTGGGGTTAAAACGAACAAGTGCTTCTATTGTTTGCATACAAACATTTCATTTCTAAGGGAAATTAATCACTGCGAGTGTGAATCAAGTGTGTGTGTCCTCCAAAACACCTCACTTGGTTTGCTTTTGTCATACCTTTTTTAGGAGGCCTGCTTGGAGCACACACCCCTCCAAGGGACAACCTCAATCGAGTGTGAATCTAAAGACACGCTCATTTGGGAGTTGAAATCTTGTCACTCTAAGCTAAGCCCCAAAGAACTTTATACCTTTGGGAAGTGAAGGTGAAGGGTGGGTTACCCCTTTCTCCCAGCTTATTGGCAAGATTTTTGTTTCAAAATTCTTCCTTAGTCAACCTTGTGCAATCTAGCTTGAGACCTAATTGGCCATACCCCACTTGAATAGTCATAGGGCTTGTTGTTGTGTATTCAAGTGTTTGATTAATCATAGCATTTAATCTTGAAAGAAAAATTTATCATTGTGTTTGGTGTGGGTGTTTATGCATTTACATGTAAAATCTTGTGTTTGATATTGCCCAAGTCAAACTTCCAATAAAAATTTTCCACATCATCCAAGTCATCCAATCTTGTCATTCCACATCATATCCTAATCATCATCATCATCTCTTTAATCTAATCAACATCATTTTACACCATGAAAACATTTGAAGACATAGCACTAGAGCTTATTCACATGCTTCATGAAGCTCAAACAAGCCAATCACCTTTAAAACAACAAATCATTCAAAGAGTCCATGACATGATCCAACAACTTCAAAAAAACCAATCACCTCAAATGCAACAATTCATAGCACAAATCCAATACCTCATGGCCAATGGTCAAATCCAACAAGCACATTATCAAGTCCAATCACTACATCAACAAATTTCAAATCAATCCTATGTGTCACCTATATCATCATATCAACCTCATCCATCCACATATCAAGTTTCCCCTTCATCGACCTATCACACCTCTTCTAATGTCAACCCTTATCCACATCAATCAACCTTTCAACAGTCGTTACCCTATACAACCCCTCAATCATCATCACAACAACAAATCATATCACAAGTCCAAACACCATTTCAACCTCAACACATTCAACCCCAATCCTATGTGTCACCTTCATCATCATGCCAACCTAACACATCTATCTATTATGACAATACCACATCAACATGTCCACCCATATCACAACAAGAATATAGGATCCCAAGTCCACCTTGGAAACAACATCAAGATCCTTTAAGTCTTAATGCCACCTTTGACAAGGGGAACACCAATCTAGTCCATACACCCTTACCACCATCCAATCAAATGCCTATCCCTAATCCACCATGTCCTAGTCCTAATCCATTGGCATCTCCACCTTCTGACCCATCAAAATCTTCATTACACCCACCATCATCTAATCCTCCATCAACTCAATGCCTTACATTTAGATATTTAAAACATAAATTGATGGCATTACATAAATCCACCAATTCACCTACAAAGGATGTGACCCAAAGGCTACTAGCAAGGAATCAATTGTTTCCATGTCATTCAACTCGTCTACTTGAACATACAAAAGAGTCCTCAAACATCATGCCAAGTCCTTCAAGTCAACCATGCCATCTACAACCCCTTGAGCCAAGTCACCCTCTTTCATGCTCCTATGTTATTGACCATCTAGCACATGTCGATCCCATTCAAGAGTCATCCCCTTGCACTTCCATTCAAGCAACCCAAGAGGCATGTCAAGAGCCTACTCCTAAGCATGTGGAAACATCAAGCCCTAGTCCTAATCAAGATCAAATCACTTTCATCCAACCTATTCATAACATTTATCTTTTCCATGATCAAGATGATATCTATAATGATGAAGAGCCTATCCATGAGCAACTTGATCCTACACCTGTCCATGAGCAAGATATTCAAATTGCTCCTATACATCCTCCATCTAGCACCATCCATGACCTTCGAATATCCACTTTCCTTGATGAGACACTTGCCTCCCAAGCTAGTATAGAAGATCAAACCAATAATGTGGATCTAAATGAACATACTCAAGATCCTTTAAATCCTCCATCATCCACTATCGACCCCATTGCAATTCCTCCATCATATCCACTTGGTCTTTCCAATAAGGAACTCGTGTCTAGTGTTCCACCTACACCTAGTCCCATTGTCCATTGCATACCCCAAGGACACCAATCTCAAGATGTTGGTACTTCCTCCATGCATTCTAAGTCCATTTTCCACCATAAGCCCTATCATACCCCCAAAACATACATGGCCATCCCCTCTCCATCATCCTACAAGTGTCAAAAGCATGTGACCATACACCTTCCTCCATCCAATTTACCACCATTACTTCCACCTCCTAATCTCCCTCCATCTGCTTTGCCACCATTACTTCCAACACCTAATATTCCAATCATTCATAAATACCCTAAATATCCTAGTCATGACCAACAAATGCACACATTGTGTAAACATAAAGCTTCCACTCAATCCATCCACCCCATGGGATTCAAAAATGAAAATTTGGATGCCTCTATTTATAAAGTCAAAAATTCTAAAGGTCTTAATGCCTTAGAATACAATTTCAAAAGTCAAAGCCAAGTACATCTAAAAAGCTATATAAGCCCATACCTTCAAAAGAAAAGTCTAAAAACAAAATGGTTTGGGTACCTAAGCCAAAAGAAATCAAGTCGAATGAGGCATCCATGTCACAAAAATCCCAACCATCCCCTCCCATCCAAAATGCACATTCCATTCAAAAATATCAAAGTCCTAAAACCCACAAGACAAATAAAAGTCATAAAAATACTAAGTCTATGTGGGTACCTAAAGCATTTCATTAGCCATCTCCTAAGCAAACATCTCCATTGCTTCCTACACCCTGTCCACATCAAAAGCTTCAACGTTTATCACAGTGTGTGCAACCATTGGTCATGATTCCATTCCAACATACCTCTATCTTTCCATCACCCTTCACTCATTATCCTACATATCTCCCCCACCACCTTCCTATGGTCCATGCTTTTGGCTAAGCCTCCCCATTCATCTTTTGCATAAGTCCTACATAATCCACTATCTTCCCTACATAATCCACATCATAATCCATCATCTACCTAATCCATCTCCCTTTCATGTCATCCCTTACCAACATCTATGAGCATAATGACATTTGACATGGTCCATGCAATGACATCCATTTCTAGTGGGACTATCACCTTTCATGGAACTAGACACTTGAGTCCCTCTTATCCATATTCCCCTATCCAAAAAGTCAAAAAAAAAAGACAAAAAAAAAAGTAAAGAGAAATCCCTTCGTCCAACGGTGAAAACCTGGTAAACAGGCACCCTGGATAAGTACCATGATGAAAACCTGGAAAACAGGCATCATGTGTAGGTTGATCTTCTATGTCACTTACACTTGGGGGCATAATGTTTTATCTATCCAACCTATCTTTTTTATGTCATATCATTTCCATCCTACCTACCATCTTAGCCATCATACCTACCTATCATATTAGGTCCACTTATCCACCCTTCTCCTTTTGATCTTGATGAAGATATAGGGGAAAAATGTTGTAACATGTTTTGGGTATCTCTTGACATACCTCGTCCTATCTAAACCAATCATATCATTATCCTATTGTCATTAGCTTTGTCATGAAAAATCCTAAGTCTTGTACCTAGAATGGGGCATGTCATTCCTATGTGACATAGTCTTTGGAGATCACATCCTTGCTCTCTTATGATGCATACATCCTTTCCATCCATCCATTTATCATGAGCCTTCTATCCCTTATCCTATCACCCCCCCTTGCACCTAGACTTGGTTTTCCCCTTGTCATTGGTATCTAGCACAAAGGCTACCCAAATTTTCATCCATTGACACCTCAAAATATTCTCCAAAATCCCAAAAAAAAATTAAAAATGTCAAAAATCCAAAAAAAAATTAAAACATGTCAAAAATCCAAAAAAAAAATCAAAATCAAAATATCCAAAAAACACAAAAACATCAAATAATTCTCAAAAATCCCAAAACAAAGTCAACATTTGTCACATCAGTCAAATAAGTCAAACATAGTCATTTTAAACATCAAAATTTAAATCATGAACCAATAAACAACATAGTCCAATTAGTCATCCAGTCAAAATAAGTCAAATCAGTCTTCAAATTATCCCGATCACATCAATTCTTCTACTCAATTCATCACATCCTCTCATCCATGTCAAATCATCTTCAGTCATTCCAAACAATAGTCCAAATGCAAGTCAATCCTTAGTCCATGCCAATCAAGTCGATCAATCTTGCCAAATTATCCAATCATATCCTTTGGTCTTGATCCTAATCTTGTTGTAAACCCAATCAATCAAATTCAATCAGTCAAATAGTTAGTCATCCTTGTGTTGATCTAGGGATATGTCTTTCCCCACAATGACAACACTATCAGTCATCATCATCAATCAATCAATCAACGGTTTACAGCTTGACAGGGGCAATACCTTGTTTGTTTTTGTATCATTTGTGCATGCTTTCTTGCTTGTGTGTGTTATCATTTGTATCTTGCATTGGCATCAAGTCCGACTTATTCCAGTTAATATTCATATCTTGTATCTAGACAAGGTTGTATTACGCTGGGGCACGAGACACATCATCACCTTGGTCCTTATACCTTGGTGCATCATGTCTAGTGTAACATCAAACATCATGGTTGCTCACTTTCTTGTAGCATAACATATCATTCATCTCCTTCATCTACTTCCTATCTTACATCATGCATCTTGTCCCTCCTTATCATTTCATTTCGAGAGCATACCCATGTTCTTTCAACCCGCCTATCCTCTCAAGGGGGCATCATCAGATCCCACTCTTATTTCATCATCATCCATTTTCCTCTATACATACCTTAGCTTCTTTGAAATGATGTTACTCGACACAAATCTCATTATCTCGAACATCATCTCAAAGAGGGGCAAAATGTAGACACTAAAAATTGTCCCAGGCTTGCGATTTCTAAATTCTCTATTATTTCCCCTTTTGTCTTTGCTAATTAAATATTTTTTAATTATTTAATTATTTTCTAAAGTCATGTCTTCTATTAATTAAATAATTTTAATTATTTAATTAAATCATTCCTACTTTTATTTCTTGCTTGATTAATTAAATAAATTTTATTTATTTAATTGCATCACTAATTAAGTCCTCTTCTTTCTAAAATTAAATAAATTCTTATTTATTTAATTTTTGTCCACTATCACTATAATTAAATATTTATTTTTAATTATTTAATTATTCATTAACCTCTTCTCTCATAAATTAAATAAATTTTATTTATTTAATTTGGTCCACTCTCTTGAATTTTGAATTAAATCATTATTTAATTCAAAATGATTCCTTTTGTCACATTCCTCTATAATTAAATAATATTTTTAATTATTTAATTATTCATTGACCACCTAAATTAAATAATTTTTTATTATTTAATTTCTCCTATCACCTCTTTTTCTGTGCCAATCTTATCTTCCACATCAAATCTTATCTCTTGACATCTCATTCAATTTTATCCCTTGATTGAATTATCTCATAATTCAATCTCAACCCTTCATTTCCTGTCATTGCCCTAATTTTGACCTAACCCTAGTCCATACTACAACTTTCAATCTTGGCCATTGATTAAGACATCTTATTGACATTCAATCTCAACCGTCAATCCAAATTAGACATTTCCTATAAATAAACTCTCTCATAAGCCATTTGGGGGGTTCATTCTTCAAGTGTCCTTATGTTGTCAAAATAATTCTTCAGTCTTTCATCCATTTCTATCTATTGTCATTCATCTATCATCCCCATGTCAATGTTATGCTACTAAATTGAGCAACCAACATTCATCCAACAATCAACCTTCAAAATCTTGCATTCTTATGTAGGTGGAGAAGAGCCATAGAGGTCAATCAAGTCTAGTTTGAAAATTGGTTTGCATTTTCTTTGTTTATTTGCATTTTCATTCTAGTTTGTGCTTCATGGTGCTTGATAGGGTTTAGTTAATTTGTTTTTTTTAACATTAAATCTGAATTTTTCCCTATTTACAGGTTTTTTCTATTAACAGTGTTCCATTTGATAGTGGCCCTCCTAATATTCCTATGGCTCCCTCTTATAGAGCGGTAGCCCATACTTATGAGAATAGAACAAATAAACAACAAAGTCTTCGTCAAGCATCTAAACCTATGATTAAGGCACCCAATGATTGTAATCTTATCAGGCAACGTCAAGTTACTCCAAATAAGATCTCACTGTGGGACTTGCTTTAGTCTGCTCCAGTTTACTAATGTATGCTTCAAGAAGCCTTGCAAAAGAAACTATTTCCTTCTTCCACTAGGCCTGTGGATACTGATGCGTTGATGGCATATATTTGTGCAGATTTGCCAAATATTACGTTTTATCTGCAAGAGCTCCTACCTCCGGAAGTATAGGAGCAAGCGAACCCTCTAATGATTATAGTTAACATTAATAAAATTGGCATTAGACATACTCTCGTTAATGCTGGTTTGGTGCTCAATGTATGTAGCATCGATCTATTGCCTAGGACTAATGTTGATTGATCTTCTCTTAACGCTTCTTCTATTTTCATTCATGGGTTCGATAATGTTGGTCAACAAGCCCTAGGCACAATAGTCTTTCCTTTAAGGTTGGGACCCGTTACTGTACCTACCCTTGTATATGTTATGTTAGAGAAGTTACCTTATAACCTTCTTCTTGGTAGACCATGGATTCACGCTATGGGTGCAGTCCCTTATACCTTCCATAAATCAATTGAGTTCATTTATAGCAATCGAGTAGTCATAGTTAAGGCTGACCCTAATGCTATGCACTTATGTGAGATGGAAACTACTAGTCAGGTTTTAGTTGTGCCTACTCTTATCCCTTCAGTATCTTCCAATGTGTCGATGTTTACTCCAATAGTACCTAATACAAAGGATACTCTTGAGATAAATTTCCCTAAGGGAGATCCTTTTGAAGCAAGAAATCTTAAGTTTGCTCCTTCTACCTCTTTGCAAAAGAATGCATGTCTTGGTGATGATTGGGGTTCTCTAGAATTTATAGATTCCTTCATTTAGGAATATAAAGTCAACCCGATCTGCTTAGACCTTCTGATGAAATCATTCACACCTGCTGTCAAGGATGATTATCCTTATGTATCGTGGGGTAGTGTGAGTAATAATTGTAATGCTCTTAGTGTTGATCCTCCGTCTGAGGAAGAGGATTATGCTTCTACTAAAGATGATAATGTTGAAAGTCCTATTAAAGAGGATGAAGGTGATCCCATAGAGGAGTGTGGTCCCCATTGTTGGGACAATGCTCTTTATGAGGATCCTTCTTCTTTTCAAGACTTGCAAACACATTATGGCTCTGAATTTAAGCTTGTCTCTAAATATGGCTATGAGTATAAAGGTTGTGGGCATAATGAACAAGGCATTTAGGTTCCTATAGAATTCACACCCCATAAGCATACTTTGGGACTTGGTTGCTTGAAGGAACAATCTAAACGAAAGCCATGGTTGAGTGACATTAATTCTTCTCAACCTCGTCCTATTGAAAGGGTTCTTCCTCCATTGTCTTCTATCTTCGTGCCTTCTTCTTTTTGTGAGAAGTCAAGTCTTTCTCCACAAGAGAAAGGGTTGCTTCCTGCTCCTCATCCTTTATCTAAGCAAGAGTGTATTTTGTTGTAGTTTCTAAAAGCTCACTTAGTCACTCTCCCTTCTCCTACACATAATAAAATTCATAAACATGATGAAGGAGAACATCCTTTCTGTGCATACCATCGAGTGCTTGGTCATTCCACTAGCGAATGTAAGGACTTGAAGGACAAAATACAACAAATTTGTGATTCAGGTGCCATCAAAATCTCATTTGATTGATACACCTACCTTTTCTTTACATGACAAGTGATATCGAGGTTTACCTTTATCCTATATATTTGCATGGTTCTCCTCCCTTATATGTTGGGGGCAGTGATAAATCATCTTGGAGATGTGTGTCCCTCTTAAGGACCCCTCTCTTCGCTATGTATTTCAACTGAAGCATCCTTTGATTGGACCCCATATTTTTGAAGTGTTCTCGAAGGACCTCTTTGAAAGCTTTTCTCTTAAGTGAATTATATGACGTGTAGCTTGGGGGCAGCCCGACTAGACCTATCTCATAACTTTGTGTCTAGCTTGGGGGCAGCTTGACTAGACCTTGCTTTTCAAACGGTGCATCCCTTGCATGGACCCCTCTTCCTTTTGAAGGGTTCCTGATGGATCCCTTTGAAAGTATTCCAACTTGATGATGGTCTGTGTGACTGTCTGCTTATTTTCTCTACAGGACCGAGAACCTATAGAGCTTCTTTACATACTTACTTGGTGATACAGGTTCTCCTCCTTGAGTAGGGTTTGCTTTTATCACCTCTGTTAGAATTGGCTATGGATGCCAAGATCTATGGACCAAATGGAAAGCACAAGAAAAGAGAGAAAATATGACAAGAATAAACTGTATTCAATGTCATTGATATGAGATGATTATGATTATGATTGTTTACAATGAGAGAGACCCCTTGTTTATATAGCCAAGGTGAGAACATAGAAGGGCATAAGATTATGACAAGTGTCGTAATCTTATGACATGAGACAACTATGAAGAGCTATCACTCCACTTAAGGTGGAGAGATAATCACATGATGTATCCACAAAAGGTGGAAATGATGAGGTAATGACATGTCAAGTCCACCAAAAGTGGAGATCTCCAACAACCTCCTATGTGGTCCCTAAGTAAACTTAACTAAGGTGTAATTATGACCTAGGACAAGGTACAAAACATTTAATTACACCAACACCCCCCCTTAAGTGCAACTTAGGGAGAATGTACACAAATGAAAACAATGCAAGATGGGTCCCAGCTACTAGGCCATGTTAGGTACCCATGTACAAGCGATACAATCTCCTGGCGAGGAAAGGGAGAAAACCTCATGGGAGAAAGCCACTCAAGAGAGATGAAATACAAAGAGTGAGAGCCACATACTCAATGAGAATGAGAAGGTAAAGAAAAACCCCATGGAAAAGACCCCCATGAGAGCAAGGTAGCCCCCCCTCAATGTTGAGTCTCTCTTTAATGATGGTGGCCTAAACTGATTTGAATCTGAAGATGATCCAATTCTAAGCTGGTGCTTGTTCCTCCCCTTAGGAAGAAACAAAACCAAAAGGATGTATGGGATGTAAAGGATGGATGATGTGGTGTAAAGCATGCTCAAGTGTCTCTATGTGTCGATCTTGAAAATTTGAACCCGCTCCAATGGGCAGAGTGCAGAGGCCTGCAGAGGCTGATCCAACATCTAGTAGAGAAGAATGTAGAGCACAATCCAAAGACAAAGATATCCCCTCTGAAGACAAAGAAGCCTCCTCCAAAAGTTGTCCAAAAGTATCCACACTCACGCCAATTTGTGAAGAATGATCATGTAGAGATCAACAGGAAGTTCCCAAAGTCATTTTACCTCACACAACAAGCCAGAAGAAGGTCACATCTTCATCGAAGAAGAAGATGAATGCTATCAATTGTCCTCAAATCTGGACAGAGACTCCCGCGAACAGTGTGCTGGTGGGAGGGCTCAAATAGAGGTATGGGACATGCCACCTATGCTGGAGACTTAGGCAGATGGCAGGGGCAATGAGAGCGCAATAGTAGGTGGAGGGTGAAATGCAGCAGCTCAAATGTGGTCCTGATGTGGTATACCCAGGTTATAAAAAAAACCAAATGTCTCCCTCGAATCATGGACAGCGTCCTTGAGTCAAAGGAATTATTGATAATGCATCAAAAGAAAGCACAAAGGGAATACAAATCAAGTTGAGGGCTGAATTAAGCTACCCCCAGGTGGCAATAGCATCTCTAGTCTCCAAGTCAAGACGGCAGTGAGGATTGAACTCCGCAGGTTCTCCCATCTCCACCATGTGTAATCTTATATATGGAAAGTAGATTGTTAGTCAAATGAGGAACACACAAGACATCCTGAAAAGTGTTTTCCCCAATGCTAATAGATCCCTTCCCTGTTACACTCATGTATGTATTGTTTCCCATCAAGATAGGAGACATAGAACAAGGCTGAAATGAAGAGAAGATAGTTTGTGAAGATGCCATATGATGTGATGCTCCTGAATCTAGAAATATCTTTAACGTCTTGGACTTAGATAAGGCTTGAGCTTGTCCTTTATATCGATATTTGACCTTTGTCCTTTTGCCATTGTTTTGAAGTAGAAGGAGAAGAAGATTCAAACATTCTAGAAGGAAAATCAATGTCATTCCTTTTGAGAAGATTTTTCAACTCATCAATATCCTTCTTATAACAATGGTGTTCTTCATGTCCATCCTTCTTGTAATATGCACAAAAGGCCTCTCTTCTTAGATGATTCTCCTTTTGAGAGGTACTTTCTTTGATTGATCTTAATGTGTGGTTTACTTGATCTAGAAGATGTTGATTAATTTTATCTGGCTTTTCTTTTTTGAACTTATGGAGTTACGTTCTTTACTTGACCCCAACCACTAGTGCAAGATTTTGAGAGTCTTGAGTGGAGCCATTAGGATAGCTTTTGGAGCTGCTCATGCCAATCAACATCTCAGGAAAATGATGCAAATGAGGTGTGGTGTATGCATACCCATAGATCAATCTATGAGTATATGAAAGCTAGAAAAAGGCACTCATCAAGATAAGAGTTTGTTGTTTCTTAGCCATTCTTTTCAACTAGATGTATTTATATCAATTCCCCACGCTTTGCATTGCTCTTTAAGTCATTTTAACTTAACCTTAGTGATGTAGTCACGGATGACATTCGGGTTCTTGGGATCAAGATTCATCAAATCATTATCAATTTGATAGCCTCTTACTTCATCTTTTGCACCATACAATGTTTTCAATTTTTCCCAAGCTTCATGAGAATTTTTACATGATTCAATTTGGAACAACAAATCTTGAGAAACTAGTCTACGAAGACACCCAAGAGCTTTGGCATGTTTGATCATCCATTTTAACTTTTTCTCATCATCAGTAGGTTCAGGTACCTTATTTTCAACATATAGAGAGTGACCTTCTGTCATTAGAATATTCCATGCATTTTGATTCCATGTTGAATAATTATATGATGTGAGCAAAGGAACCTTAGAATGATCCATGAAAACGAGAGAGCAAAGCAAACAGATCAAATCAATGCACCTAGAGACCCCCCCAAATCACTCAATCAAGAAACCCCCCAAACAATATCTGATTTGGCACTTTATATTTAGTGCGTTTACAGTTGATAGATTCCAAGAACAACAAGCTAGACTTTGATCTTGGTGCTTAAAAATGCCAAAATAGACCACAGTATCAAGTACAATTTTTGGTACAAAATGAGATCAATCTGATCATACCACTAAGAATTACACAAAAAATCATGCACTTTCAAAAAAAATTGCACCCAAAAATGTTACTGTAGGAGCAAGATATGAGCTCCTGAAGTTCCCAAAATGAGGACGAAGCAGCAACACCTATGAGAATCTGCAATTTCTGGAAAAACCAGGCACCAAAACCAAAAACTGATTGCACTAGTGTGTAGAGCACGAACAATTAGCCCAAATAAAAAAAATTGCTCGAAAAAAGGAGTCAAAATGAGCAAGATATGAGGCTTCAAAGTTGGACTGCAAAACTGAAAACTCAAATGGTGAGGGGGCAGAAAATTCCCAAAGCACTGCTGATGTCACACTGACGCAAAGATGATGTCAACGAATAAGAAATTTAAATTTGATGGTCGTGTGCCCGTCAAGAAGGAATATACTCCCGCCTGGAATATTCTGCAGATCAGGAGCTTAAAATTTGACGATTAGATGCATGTCATCCTCCATTTTTGAATGGAAAAATCCGATTTGAATATAGGGCTGCGTCTGCCGAAAATTTGAAATTAACTGGCTGGAAATCTTAAGACAATCGTCGCTGGAATGAAGAGATGGGGGCGGTGGGGCCACGGCCGAAGGCCACGTGGCCTCTGTCAGTCAACTGGAACCTGCAGGTACCAGACAGAAGGTACGTCAGCAGACTGACAGGTCTGTAGACTGTACAAAATTTTGCTTTTTGTTTTTTTTTGTTTGATTTTCTTTATTTTAAATACAATAATTTTTTCTGAAAAAATATCCAATACAATATTTTTTTTGAAATTTTTTTTTAGAAAAATAAATCGAAATAAAATATTGTGATTTTAATTCGTACCATCGATATTAATGATGACCTGGAGGCCGTACGGCTCTTCGAGCAAAAAAATTTGCCTCACCGGATGACTTGCTCCAAAATGGACGAATTGACAGTCGATCTTAGGGTTTTTGGCCCTTCTGGATGTGATGGTAGGGTCGGATTTGACCCAAAATGCTCCAAAATTGCAGCTACCTTTTGGATCTGGCAACCACACTTCAGCTTCAAACCCTCCTACATTTGGCCTCGTATGTCCGATTTGGACAAAACAAAAGGAAAAATTGACTATCTTGAATCTTTTGGACTCAATGGTGAGCTCAGATTTGCACCAGCAAGCTCGGATATGAACCTGCAACAAAGAGCCATGAATAGAACCTCCTCAGATCTGGGATCTCTCTTCAGAAAAAGACTCTCCAATGGCACCCAACCCGCTCTGATACCATGTTAGAATTGGCTATGGATGCCAAGATCTATGGACCAAATAAACCCTGAAAAGAGAAAATGACAAAGAATAAACTATATTCCAATGTCATTGATGTAGGTCTGGTCAGACCATGATTGTTTACAATAGGAGAATACACTGTTTGTTTATACTCATGAGGTGAGAACATAGAATAAGATTATGACAAGTGTCGTAATCTTATGACATGACACAACTAGGAAAACCTATCACTCCACAAAAGGTGGATAGATAATCACATGATGTGTCCACAAAGGTGGAAATGATGAGGTAATGACATGTCAAGTCCACCAAAAGTGGAGATTCTCCAACAACCTCCTATGTGGTCCCTAAGTAAACTTAACTAAGGTGTAATTATGACCTAGGACAAGGTACAAAACATTTAATTACACCAACAACCTCTTTGGTAATATGGGTTTTCCTCCTTGAGAGGGGATTTATTTTATCAATATCTTTAGTGATATGGGTTTTCCTTCTTGAGTGGGGATTGCTTTATCACCTATCCTTGGTGATACGGGTTTTTCTCCTTGAGTGGGGATTTCTTTTATCACCTATACTCTGTGATACGGGTTTTCCTCCTTGAGCCGGGATTTCTTTGATCACTTTTACTCTGTGATACGGGTTTGCCTCCTCGAGTGGGGATTACTTTTATCACTCTTGCATTCATTTCTATCTTTTTCTTCTCAACTGTATATACCGGGTCAAAGATCTACATCTTCTCTATCTTGAGTATATGCTCCTTCTCTCTTTAACTTCTTAGTATTCTTCTATGTAATTTGGGGATGACGTATAGTACTGAGACAACCTTCTACATCAAGGTCTCTTTACTTTGCTGACTCAAATCCTTTAGCTTTTTACATTCTAACATTGTTTTCTGGTGCAAGTTTCTCTTGTCTAATGCATTGGTTTCACAAGTCTTCAGCCTGGGAGCAGGCTTTCGTGGTTCGAAGAGTTATCTGCTTCCTCTATAGTATCCTTTTGGCATATGATGTTATTTATGTTTAGTATATTTCCATTGGCATACATATTAATGTAGATTCATATGCTCACTAAAGTGGGGGAAAAATGTATAGGCGTAAAATTGCACCCCTCGCAATTTCACATACATGTTTGCACGTGCTTTGGTGTCCAATCCCTTAGCATCTTGAGTAGGCTCATTTTATCCCCTACATCAGCCTTTTTCCTCTCAGGATGCTCCAGCACCCCTTTTTAGCAACCACCCATGTGTGTCAGCTTTGCCTCAAACTTTGTCACTTTTCCATTTTCGTTAGTTTGTAGCATGGTGTGTTTGGACACTAGCGCGTGACACAGACATCTGCATGGCGCACTAGCGTCCTACGATGTTTCAGCATTCAAACAACCATTTCTGTGCATGGTTTCCACTTGTTAGCAAGTTTTTTTGGTGGTAACGGTTGGGAACGCTTGAAAATGACCCAAGAAGCTTCTTCTCTTTCCTTAAATGTCATATTTTCACCTCATTTGCAGGCTCTTCTTCCTACAAGTTCTTCCAAGTCTTTCTAGCACTTCTCTAGTTTTATTATAGCTTTTAGCTTCACTCCATCACTTACTTACATAGCTTCATACAACTTGTTGTAGTAGCTTCAAGCTCTCTCAAGCTCCCTTTACAACACTCTTTGTAGCTCTATTTCCCTTGTTTCATGCCTGTGAGCATCTTGGGATTTCACATATCCCTTTTCTGTTGCATAATTACTTGGTGATATGGGTTCTCCTCCTCGAGCAGGGTTTGCTTTTATCACCTCTTTTGTGATACGGGTTCTCCTTGAGCGGGGTTTTCTTTTATCACATACTTACTTAGTGGTGTGGGTTCTACTCCTGAGTGGGTTTTTCTTTCACCACATGCTTTGGTCATTCCACTCTTTCTCTCTATCTTCTTAGCTATCCGTGGAGGTGGAAACACCAAAATGGGGGTTTGACTGAGGCAAACCCCTATACAGCCCCAACATTCTCTCCAGCTATTGTGCATGTGGGTTTTGAAGACATTCATGTGCTAGAAGCCTCATCACTTGTGTGGTTGTAAGTATTCCCTTTCTCCTCTTTATCTTTATCTTTTCTACTTTACTTTATCTCATTTCTATCACTTTGTATTACTTTATCATATTCTGGAAATTCTCAGTAATTAGAATAAAAGTAGCTACTTTGTCATTTTATGTGATAAACTCATTCTCTGGAGCACACTTCTGAGACGCTAGCACACCATGTTGTCGTCCATATTCTGCACTGTCGTCCTTTGGCCGAGAGCTTGTCAGTTTGTCTAGAAGATCTCTGTGACCTCTTTTCGATTCTTGAACTTCCTCGCTTTCTTGAGGTAGATTAGGGTAGTTTTCCCTGTGAGGCTCTCTGAATGAAGAGAGCTTGTGAGTAGCGAATCCCCCTATTCTACATAAGTAATTCTTTGACTTTGAAAGATGTGCAATGCAATGTAATTAGCGATATGAATATAAACTACATAATATAACCATTATTTTTTATGTTATTATACATTGATATTTAACCATTTATCAAGATTAAATTTTCAAAGAGTTTAATCATGCACATGAGGAAAAAATTATTTCGATTATCAATTCTATATATCAAATTATCCAATAATCAAGTGTATGTCCATATACAAAAATGACATCCATGCCAACTCAAACAAATTTTTACAAAACGTGGCATATGCCATCTCGATATCTATTCAAAATTTAGATGCCAAAATGTCTATCTCATCCTAAACTACTGGTGGATCATCAAAATGGAGCCTCTTTGAAGCACTCTTTGGCTCTGAAAGTAGTTGCACAAGAAAAATTCAAACCACAATTGAGATTAGTTATACTATATAATTTAAAATTGAATAATTAACATCAAAATCAATATACATTGAATTATAATTGAACTCTAAAATTGAAATCTTTACTACCTCATATATACATCTCTTCAAAGGGTTAGGAGTCCTAGAATATGTCCCTCTCAAAGAACCAATCAAACCAAATTTTGAAATTTCAATCTATATATGTGAACAAAAACATAAAATTGATACAAGTTAGCATACAATTGTTGGTAATAGGAACATATTTACCAAATAAAAAATAAAATAAACACATACCTCTTTAGGCATCTCTTTTCTTTATA